>JAHBMJ010001793.1:0-26020 GCA_018398765.1 Chromera velia
TGTGTGTGTGTGTGTGTGTGTGTGTGTGGGTGGGTGTCCCTCTCTCGCTTCATTTTCATACAGAAAAAGAATTCTATACATACACACATACATATTCTATACATGAATCTGTACATGCAGCCTGATGCGGTGGTCCCCCTCTCTGGCTTCCGTTCTCTCTTCGAACTTCGTCCGTCCGTGGGCGCATGTGAGTCTGTCGTGTCCTCTTGCCTCTCCTTTCGTACGCATCCGTTCTTCGTCGCGTGTGTTGTATGGCGTTGTACATTCAAAGGAGACAAGACCACCTGGCCCTTGCAACTTTTGTGTATCCGTATATGTCGGTATTTTGTATAACTGTGGAGTGCTGAGATCGCCAATATGCCGCCAGATGCTTGTCTGTCTGTATGGTGTTGTAGATGCTTGATGCATGAAGGAAGGAATCAGTCCGGTGGATCTCGAAGAATTCGTCCATCTGTCCCTTAAGTTATAATGCTTTTGCCCGCACATATGCGTATGCATCATGATGCGATTTGTACGCAGCACGTCGGGTGGATTCTTGATCAAGCCGACAGCGGGGGGACCCGAGGGACACAAGAGAGCCTGACAAAATCTCTAGGGTCCCTCTTACGGTCTCTGGTTGCGTCCGTTCCGTTCACATTCGAGAGCGGAAGGGGGACCGATTCGAAGCAGCAGAAGAACCCAGGAAGACACTGTGAAGGCGACGAAGAAAGGGAGGAAGGGGGGAGGTTTTCCCTCACGGGGTCCCTTCTTTTTTGGATAGGAGCCCCACTTTGTGCCTACTTAGGGTTTCTCCGTTACTTTCTCGATCTCTCTGTCCCCCTTTTGGCACGCTGGTCGGGGTCCTCTCGGGGTCGAGGCGTGCCTTGTGAGTGCGACTTTAGAGAAGTCCCTGAGGGAAAAGAGGCAAGAGAGAACCGCCGCCATTCACAAGAAGAGGAGGCAAGCAAAAGAGAAAGGAGCGCTGAGTTGTCCACGTCCCCTATGGGAAGGGGAAGTACAGCAGGGGATGTAGAAGAAAGGGGGGAAGGGGAGAGACAGGGTGGCACAGCAGTCGACGGAGGGCAGAGGGAGAGGCCGGAACCCTCTTATTCCTGCTTTCCTTCTCCGTCTTCTGCTCGCTCAGCAGCTCTGCCTGACCATTCTGAGAGTAGCTCTTCTGCTCCATCGCAAAGTGAGAAGGAACCCGTTAAACATTTTAGAGCCTCCCCACCAGACCCCGCCTTTGAGGGCGACGGAGCAGTCTTCTCGGCGACCCCTTCAACGGACAGTGCTGGCGGTAGAGAGGTCAGGAAGAGGGACAGTTTGTTCAGCATATCCTCTTTTGAGGCAAGAGGAGGGAGGACAGAGCATGCAGATGAGGTTTCTGATGGTGTGGTTTTGATGCTGGGACTTTGTCTGATGATTGGCGTCTGTTGGGTGCTCAAGCGCTTAAAACAAAAAAGGAATGGCTCCTTTGCCGCGACACAAAAGAGAGAATGAGGTGTTTGGAAGAAAAGCTGGCAGCTGAATCAAGACATACGCATCTAGCTGATTGTGGAAATCCAGAAAAATTTAATAAAAATATGTGAACCGGTTTCAAAGTTCTCTTTTTGCAAAACCTATCTTCTTGCAAAGCATTATTGGCTTATTGTTTTGCAAAACCTCTAGCAAGAAACGTTTTTAACATTATAGCAAAATGAGTTGTCAATTATATGAATAAATTATTAACTTTTAAGAAATCATCTTATATCATCTCATCTAACATCTAATTCAATTTTCAAATATATGCACCGCTTAGGTGAAGTGTTCAGAAGTGAGTGGGATGGAAGACCCTCTCCTAGGAGCTAACAGCTTTGATGAAGAAGCATCCCTCTCGAGAGATTGAAGCTTTTGATTTGAAATGTTCATTAAGGCACTATACTAGCGTAACATCCTAAAAAATAACAACTTTTCCCTGCTTAACGTTAATTAAAAGTCTAGTTAGAAGTATCCAGCTAGCTTGGGATATGGATGACAATGGCGCGTCATAGTCATAGCCATGTTATCAGATCACATTAAATTGTTTTGTTTTAATTGGGTTAGCCTTTAAAACTAAGTTTGGGCAGTGTATAGCGGTGCAAGTAAATGAATTCTGTCATCAAATCACATTAAATTGTTTTGCTTTAATTGGGTTAGCCTTTAAGACCAAGTTTAGGCGGTGCATAGCGGTGCAAGTAAATGAATTCTCTTTAAAAAGTTTTTTTTATTATCTGTTTCTTTCGCCACTTAATTATACTTTTTGTTTTGATAAATGAAAAGTGATTTACAATGTGTCGTTCGTTTGTTTGTTTTACTCTAGGTTTTGCTATGGTATGTATGTTAGCTACAGTTGAGTCAATATGGTGTTGCTTAACTCTTGGTATCACGGATTATCATGGGCTGGCTAGGTGTTCAAAGCGCTTAATTTCAAATATGTCTTCAAATGTTTCTTTTAATTTAAGTAAACAAATGTGCATAAAACTTGTATAAAGATGGGTTAGACAGAGCTCATGAGGTTGGTTCAATCATAACCATCTTCATACACTTAATTCTGCGTACAAAGTGTGCACATGCACTGCTTTACACTCAGGCTACTGATGATGATGACGCAGGGTTGTGCATACTCTTCCTTCTATCTCTTTTCTTTTCAGCAAATTGTCCCGATGGTCCACTTAACCTTCTTTAGAGAAGGTTGAAGGGGTGCTGCGTCTCTTTTTGTATGTTCAAGAAATGGAAAAGCCTCTTGTCTTCACTCCTTGTTACAATCCCAAGATTGTTAACTTTTACAACGGTTCTTTTAAATTTCTCTTTCTCGAGGAGAAGGGAAAGCAGGGTACGAGGCATTCCTGGTAGATCAGAACGACTCGATTGGATCCATGTGAGAGAGCAATCTTTTTGCATGGAAGTTAAAACGGATCAAGACAGTCCTGAATTCCAGCACGTCTTCTGAACTGTGTGTACAGCATGAGACAGTGAAGAAAGTGTATGCATGGAAGTCGTTTGCTAAAGCTCTGTAGCAGAAGAAGGTGTCAGTCGAATTTGTGACTGATTCTGCCCCTTTGATGGAACAGTTAGAGACAGGAGACTCTGAGATGAGATCTGACCTTGAAGTTTGTCTTTAAGGCATACTTCGGTTTGTTTGGCAGGAACTTAGGGCAATAAGAGCAAAAACATTGTGGTGCCTAACCGATATCATGCGTGTAGACAGACAGACCAAACTTAAGCTCTTAAAAGACAGAGGAACTCAGTATGTCCCTCGTGAACGATCGACTGCAGTTCAATCTGCAGTTCGAAAAGTCATTAACTTTGTAAAGAAGATTTGTGTTCTTCACTAGGTTCTTCGCTCTTGAGTGATTGCTCTTATTGTTTACGATCAGGGAGTGACTGTAAAGGCTCAGTATGGAAGTGTCCGCCACCAGACCCGCCGCACTATAGTATACTATAGTGAGATACGTAGAGATACGCAGGGCGGGCGCGCCATATGGATTAATTCAATTGTTATGGTGTATTGGTTGAATCATGATTGGATACGAATAGAACAGACTGATTGACAGGAAAGGAGAGCTCCTCCTTCTTATCAGTTCTCTCCATATGAAATGATTTGAATCCTCTCAGTAAATTATCTTCTCCACTAGAGCTCTGGTACCTTTCAATATCTATAGGGGCACGTACGCATTACTATACTCTAGACTATACTAAGAGGGGGGATGTATGGTCGAGCATGTGATCTATTCATGAACAATCGTCTACTGAACCCCCCCGGTCAAAATTCGGTAAGACCAAAGCCAAGTACGTAAAGTTGTAAGATTGTACGGAGCCGCCATGCAGCTTTAAAGCATTGACAGGTTGGCTAATTAAAGCTGGAGCCTGCATAAGCTTGCCACATGAATCTGCATGGATGGAAAACGGCCGCTATTAAAAGCAGTTTGAAAATTCCTGTACTGCCATGCATGGAGACGGCCGGCCGCGGCTTGTCTGCGATTCCTCTTGGTTTTGTCAACCCATGCATGAATTCGGGCGCGCATCTCGCGCACGCTAAGCTCACCAAAACGTGCTCTGGGGTCATTTCCTCCTAATATGATAGAGATCGTTTGGAGCTTTAAATCTCTCCAAAATGGGTTTGGATATCCAAACCTGACATTTGGAGCACCTTCCTTAATTATGTTTCATCTATAAATTACTAGAATATTCTATCTTAGACTATCTAGCGCTCCCAGTAGCTCCTAGTGAAACTAAGCATATAAGTTTAAGCGTTGACAGTTTGAGCTTCTAACTCTTTATAGTTCTTTTAAAAAAAAGTGACAAAAAAATTGATATCAATTTCTATTTTTTGATATCAATTTTTTTATATAAGAAAAAATGACAAAAAATTAATATCAATATTTTTTTATCACTTTTTTTCTCAACAACTATAAATAGTTAGAAGCTCATACCAAGCATGCTAAGAGATCTATAGTTGACTGTTCAATGTTATCAGTTTGAGCTTCTAATTCTTTAAAGTTCTTTCAAGTCAATATGTCCAAATTGATGTTAATTTTTGAAAGTGTACCAAAAATTGACATCAATATTAATTTTTCGTACACTTTTTGGGTACACTTTTGTAGGGTGGAGTAGTGATATCGTTGATATCGCCTAATATCGTAATATTAGTCCCTATAGATTCTTTTTTTTAATATTGCGATATTAGCGCTTACCGCTTCTTAACTAAAGGCGATATTACGCGATATTGGGTAATATCGATCGCCTTTTTTATGATTCATAGATGCAGTATAATACAGTATCCTCCTAGTATCCTCTTTAATCTTCTGTTTCAATATTCATCATGCTCTATACCTTCTTTTCTGATATGGTGCCATCTGATTGCTTCTCTTAGGCTTATAAAGAAGCCCTAAGTTTAACATAACATGCTAGATAACATGTCTATCAGAGTTACGTCTCCCATCGCAAAAACGGCTTTCCACAGCCGTTTGATAGCCGTTTGTCTAGCCGTTTGGGGGCATAGCTTAAATTTAACTGCAGAAAGAATTAAAAGATCTTTTGATGTGATGTATACCCCCATGAAAGGTAGTCTATGTAAAAGTACTGACAAACAGGCTTCTACTTAGCTCCAGCCTCTTCAATTGTAGAAATAAATGATTTCGTTTTATTTAAATGTTCTGTATTTAGCGCAAATACACAAGCGGGCCCGCTCATGCCCCTTAGCACCGCGCATAGATATAGAACCCGGCCGCGCGCCGCGTGTCGTACCAAAAAAAGGTGGCTTCCGAAAAAAGGTGGCTACCGAGATGGCTTCCAAAAAAAAAAGGTGGCTACCGCTAGGGCTACCGTCTCCGCTCAACAACGATGTGTTGTTTCTGGAAAGAAGCTCGAACTGCCTCTGTTTCTTGCTAGTCTAGCATCAAGAAGCAGAAGAGCATCAAAGTGATTTCAGCCAAAGACTTCAGTCTTGAGCTTAGAACTCTGTATAGCGTTGTCCCTGACGAGGCTTGATAAGCCCAAAACCGGTTGGACCTGAGCGCTTTCGGATTTTCTGTTCACGACAAGGAGGAGGTGTTCTTCAAATCAATTATCAGCATCATGTTGTTGAACCAACCTGCAACACACACACACACACACACACACTCACACCTAGCACACACACAGCAGTTCAGGCCTGCCGGCATCAGCGACACGTCTCTGTTTTCTGTGAAGGAAACCTCTTGTCCGGACATGCTGACGCATGCCGGCATCTACAGAGACCCACACACATTTAGAGACGGCGACAGTCCGGACGTCAACGGCCTGGCCAGATAGACACAGACAGAGACAGACAGAGACAGATAGAGACAGACAGAGACAGACAGAGACAGACAGAGACAGACAGAGACAGACAGAGACAGAGACAGACAGAGACAAACAGAGACAGACAGAGATAGACAGAGATAGACAGAGATAGACAGAGATAGACAGAGACAGAGACAGAGACAGAGACATACCATATGGTTTCTTCTTTTCCCTCTTCAGACAGACAGACAGACAGACACAGACGGACAGACACAAACGGACAGAGACAGACAGACGGACAGACATACGGACAAACAGACGGAACCGTCCTTTCATTCTCTTCTGTTTTCTTCTTTTCTTCAAACAGAGAGAGAGGCAGACAGAGACAGAGAGAGACAGACAGAGACACAGACAGAGACAGACAGGAGACTCAACGGCACGCAGTATACAACAATAGAGGCTTGCCAAACCACGAACACTCACGAGGACAGAAACGCACTCAGTGGCCAACGACAGTCAGACAGACACACAGCCTGCCGGCATCAGCGACACGTCTCCGTTCTCTGTGAGGGAAACCTCTTGTCCGGACATGCTGACGCATGCCGGCATCTAGAGAGACGCACACAGATCTGGAGACGGCGACAGTCTGGACAGGCCCACTCAAACACAAAAATCTGGGGGCAAAACAACAAATGAATTAAGAATGCAAAAGGAAAAGCCTGTATTGATCTTCGCCTCTAGATTTTCACACGCCCCGAGATGTACACAAATACACACACTCTTTCTCTCGCATACGTCCTTTCTCTCAAGCACAAAAAACTTTCACTTACTCACGCACACGTCCAAACGCACACCGGCACACACGTAGGCACATACATAGTACAGACACCTACACTTACACATTTGCTTGCTTACACAATTACACACCTATGGCATTGCGCACACACTCATTTGCAGCCATACAAATGTATCCCTATAGATCCGAAATGCACAGATACAGTCGAAAGCCCACGTGATATTCTATGGGACATGAACTTAATGAATACATGGGATTTATTCGATAGGATTTATTGCTGTTATGGTATAATTATATATAATTATGACTGGCCTTTGCTTGTTCACAGGTCGCTCAGCCTGTCTTTGTTCGCCTTGAAGACTTGCAGTCTCTCTGCACGAAAAGCAGACAGACAATCAAACAGAGAAAGAAAAACGAAAAGAAAGAGAGTGCTGTAGCATCAAGGAATACCATGGATGTATATCCCGCATATATGCCCCTACAGGGGTGCTCATAGAACGATCATGTGGTGAACCCTTGTGAGAGTCGCCTCACAACCAGTCTTGTTGGGTTCAAAGAGGCAGGCGCGTTGGCAGGAGGACAGCGAGAAAGGGCTTTGCCGAGTCTCAGAGGCTTTGCTGCTCAACGCCACCCAAATAGCATATGCTTCCTCGACAGAGAGAAAGGAGAAGAGACAAAAAACGTGAAACTTACATGCTTAAATGCTGTCAGGGACTGTCACAGTCAGCGAGGATGCGGCAGTGACTTGACAAATCATGTACACACAAACTTATATATGAACAGAGGGGATCGAGGGGGGGGCAGGGGAGGGAGGGAGCGAGAGCGAGAAGGTAAGAGGGAGTCTGTTATTTGACAGACGGAAAGGGACCGACCCCAATCGCTTGACCACCAGTCTTGTATTCTCAACAAATGTAGGAAGCTCGAGTGGAGGGGGGACAGCAGGCGTCGCAAGGAAGCGTGCGCGGAGAACGGGAAGCTGGGGAAGACTGAAAGTCAGTCTTCCCTCCCTCTCAAGGTGCTCTCTTGAACTCTGAAGCAGGGTTCCTGCCTCGCTCAGTATGCCATCTCCTGCACATTGTGAACAATTTCGAGGAAGACTTTTGAAAAGCGGGTCATCTCAATTACATAGATACATGTAGTAGAAGGCTAGCTTGGGAAAGACTCTTTGCACGATTTCTTTGGTTCCTTCTTTCTTCGTTTCTTTCATTCATTCTTCCTTTCTTTTTCTTTTTCGCCCTGCCTTCTTTTTTTTCCTTCTCCCTTCCCTCGTTTCTGTGCTTTCTTCTTTCCTTCCTTCCTTCCTTCCTTCCTTCCTTCGTGCCTTCTTTCCTTCCTTCGTGCCTTCTTTCCTTCCTTCGTGCCTTCTTTCCTTCCTGCTTTGTTTCTTTCTTTCTTTCTTCCTCCTTTCTTTTGTTTGTTCGTTCGTTCGTTCGTTCCTTGTTTTATTCTGTCGTTCTGTTTTAAATGGCTGACCCAGCGGCTCCTCGATTCTCGTGAGAAGACTCTCTGTAGCAGCCTTCAGTTGCTTGAGACACGTAACGGGGGGTGCACGGTCGATTGTCTGCTTCAAACCGCTGAGGGTCTGGTGGAGTTCCCGCGCTCTCCCTGCTACCTTCCCGAAAAGGCTTTTTGCCATCGCCTTTGTTGACTTGACTGTGTCGTCCCTCCACGAGATTATGTGACGCTTCGCCGCTTCTTCATCCGCATCAACTGTCTTTTCCTGCAGAATATATGTATGTATGTGTATATATATGTATGTGTGTGTGTGTGTGTGTGTGTGTCTCTCTCTCTCTCTCTCTCGCTCTCTTTCTTTCTTTCTTTCTTTCTTTCTTCCTCTTTTTCTTTCTTTCTTCTTTTCTTTCTCTCTTAGAGTCTCTCTCTCTTTCTCTCTCTCTCTCACACACACACACAGACTTTCTCCCTCCCTCTCTCTCTCTCTCTCTCTCTCTCTCTCTCTCTCCCCCTCTCTCTCGAATCTCTCTCGTCTTCTCTCTCTATCTCTCTCGTCCTCTCTTGCCCTTCCCCTTTTTCTCTGCTTATTTTTTCTCTCTTTTTGCAGTTTCTTTCTTTTTTCACTGCTCCGTTTCTTCTTTTTTTTTTTTTACCTTTTTTTTTGTTTTTTTATGATTGAAAAAGCCTCTTTTTTTATGCAGCCTGTGAGTTCTGCGTGCAACAAAAACAGTCAGAGGTGGACCTAGAGCTGGACTTACTGCGGCGGTGAGGGTGTTTTTCATGCGGTCAACTTCCTCGAGCCTGGCGTTGATTGTAAACAGGAACAGGCAACAAAGAAGTATCACTGTATCAAATGCAGTCTCATAGATAGACTATGTGCTCTTCTTTTTTTCTGTCCTTTTTCTTCGTTTCTCTTACAGACAGAGAGACCGACAGACCGACAGACCGACCGACAAACAGACCGACAAACAGACCGACAGACCGACCGACAAACAGACCGACAGACCGACAGACAGACCGACCGACCGACAGACAGACAGACAGAGAGGCAGACAGAGTCTGACCTACAGTAACTATACGTTCTGTTTTTTTCTTTTTTATTTTTTCTTTTTTCTTTTCTCTTTGATATTCGCAGACAGACAGATAGAGACGGACAGACAGACACACAAACAAACAGACAGACAGACAGACAGACAGAGTCTTACCTACTATACGTTCTGTTTTTTTCTGTCTTATGGAATTTTTATATAAGGCCCCAGGATGACGTACCTGTGGCACACTGATTGCGTTTTCGTGCGCTTTTAGAACTTGTTGTTGGACAGCGGGTTCCATCACGGCGAAATGATTCATGAGTCCTGAGAGACTCCAAGCGCATTCAGCAGGGCAATTTTTCATGCCATTCCATGCAGGGGCACTTCACCTGCAAGAGACGGTGTATATATAGTAACTTTCAAAGAAGTTTCAAGGTGCTGTGAAGTGGGCAAGAGAACGTGCCGACGTACCTGTCCCCCAGTCTGCACGAGCATGTGGGCAAAGACTCCTGTGGAAATGTACGTGTTGAAACACTTGAGACAGAATTCGGACTCCGGCTTGCTACTGGGGCAGGGTATCATCGGGGTGGTTCTGCTGTCATGGCAGACCGAACACTTCAGACTCTCCTCACTCGAGGTCATCGTGTACCTTTCACCTCTCTCACAAGCTTGTGTTCCGCCCAACCGGACCACGGATCTGAGCAATGAAGGCAAGGCAAAACTCCCAGCCACAAACAAACCTATATAGCTCAATTCTCGATCTGTTGTTCAGAAGCACACCGAAAGAAAGGCAAGAAAGACCACAGAATTTGACAAAAAGAAAACTAGCCAACCCACCCGAACAAAAAAAGGTGAACAACCAACAGCACAGCCAAACACGATAAGAAAAAATAGACGCAAGAGGGAACCACGCATGCATGCGCACACGTGTGTCTGCAGTCACCTGCCTGAAATTGAGGTCCTCCACGCCCCAGTCGATGTGGAGGCTCCCAGTTCCACTCCCAGGAGGACTCGCACCAGGAACCTGAGGACCCTCTCCATGCATCTGCATCTGCCCCCCCGACTGCCCCCACCCGGAGGAATTCCACGCAGCAGCAGCAGCACTCTCGCCGCGCGCTTCAGGCTCCCGAGCCCTTGCAGGCAACACAAAGACTTGGCCCTGCAGACAGACAGGCAGGCAGGCAGGGGGAGGGGAGGGAGACAAGACAAGATCAGATCAGAGGGGAGGGGGGAGGGAAAGGACACAAGGGAGAAAGGAAGGAGGAAAATAAGGACAGAAAGGAGTTCACTGCTAGCATCAACACACCCACTACTTTCTGCAAGACCTACGCAAGCTCAAAACGTGCAAGGAAAGAAAGAGGACAGGAATTCAAGATACGCCACGCGGACAAAGAGACACCAGTCCTCAGGCTGCATGCCACATGAATTCCACAAGAACTTGTGCCCCTCTCCTCTCCTCTTTCTATCTTTCTGAACACGAGCGCACCTACCGTCACAGGGTCGTTGTAGAGTTCCACGACGTGGGGAATCCTCGTCAGGGCCCCCTGCAGTCCCGACTCGTCGAAGTCAAAGAACATGCATGCAGGAAATCAAAAGGAAGAAGGGGAGAGAAGCAAAATAGCCTTATGTCATCTTTGAAAAGGAAGCAGATAGGCACGAAGGCAGTTAGGGGAAGAAATTCCTTCCGAAGTCTTCACCCTGCAGTGTTCAGCACATCCATCCAACGACGGTCCGACCGACCTGGCAGCAGGAAAGCGGGCCTGGTAGAAATCCTCATAAGCCTTCTCGAGATACATGAGTTCTACTCGCCCGCCCTGCACGCAACGGATGGCATTTGTGCGCGTTTCCATGCGCGTACTTGAAGGTGAGTGTATGGACGCGAGTGAGGATGTGTGTGTTTGTGGCCTCACTGAACAGCCATCGTCTCTCTGTCACATACGCTGACCTGCACACTTGCGCGAACATCCGTCTACAAAATGGGCAACGGGAGCAAAAAGGCAGAAACGAGGGAAGTGGATGAAGTCAAGTATTCACTCTTGGGGAGTTGAAGCCAGAAGGAGAAAGGACAACTTTTGCGCTCTGAGTGAGTCTAACGAAGGAGCCAAATTTCTCTTGCGTCCTCAGCGCCTGGAGAAAACGAAAAAGAGAACATGCTCCATGCCTTTCGTATTTTTCTACAAGAAGGCATGATGATTCTTTTTTGAACAAGATGGTAAGGAGACTGCGAAGAAAGCTCAATACAGTGAACGAACGCAGAGAAGTGAAAAGCTGGAACACACACACACACACACACACACATACAGGCAGGCAGGCAGGCAGGCAGGCAGGCTACATGGTTTCTTTCCCTCCTTTTTTTCATGAACACAAGAGACGAAAAGAAAGAAAGCAACAAAGGCAAAAGAACATCACGACAACTCAGGCAAAGACACCGCCAGACAGTCAGTCAGAGAGACACAAACACAGACAGAGACAGACAGGCACCATACCGGCATTGATGAGATCATCTTGTGGAGGTTGGAGAGGAACTGCATCCGGGAGGCCACCATGCCGCCCTCCCTCTGCATGGGCTCTACGGGCCCCGGGCCTCCTCCACCTCCGGGAGCCAGCACCCCCCCTGCAGGATGGAAAGGGAAAGGGAAACAGAGAGAGAGTCGAAGACAGGCAAGTACAAAAAGGGACCACCGCTCAGGTGCATCCAGACAGGCACCCACACTGCCTTGTCTTCCACATGCAGACAGACAGACAGACAGACAGACAGACAGACAGACAGTCGCTACTTGTGTACAACACAGACCTTCGCTTGATGACAGACGCGAAAAAAACAAATAGAAAGCACAAAAAGATTCATACAAGTAATCTGGACAGTTAAAACGGCGGCATCCACGCTCTCTCTACCCCCTCCCCCCCCTCTCTCTCTACCCACACAACCGCGACCACGCACACCCACCCACCCGGTGGTCCCTGGGGGCCTCCCGGAAAGCCTAGTCCCGGGGGAAGTGGATCACTGAAGGTTGAAGGGGGCCCACTGGACCCAGGCATGGACCCCGGCATGCCCCCCATTGGCGGGGGGACGTCAGAGGGCCCAGGAAACCCGCCTCCCGGCCCTTGCCAGGGAGGATTGTTGGGAGGTGGGAAGCCTCCCGGGGGGGGTCTGCTGGGCCCGGGGGGGGGGCCGGCATCTCGTGGGGGAGGATCGAACGGCCCCCCTGGCCCAGGAGGAGGTGGATTGAGGTAGAGTTCCGGCAGTCTCTGTAGGGCTCCTCCCCGCCCCCCTGAGGGGATGAAGGGCTCCCTCAGCAGACGCACAGTGGTGGGCACAGACGTTTGTATGCCTTCCAATTGCAGTTGGGTGTGCTGAAGAGATACCCGACTAATGTGTCGTCAATGGCCTGGAGTGTGGAGTCGAGCTGCATCCACACACACACACACACACACACACACAGAGAGAGAGAGAGAGAGAGAGAGGGAGGGGGAGAGAGAGAGGNGAGAGAGAGAGAGAGAGAGAGGAGACAACAGGGCTTCAAACGAGCTACAAAGGTCAAAGAACAAAGAACAGACAGGCACGCAGAGGCCGAATGCTTACAGAAAGACGAGGCAAAGTGAGGAGGTGCACATTGAATCATCAGATACTTCAGATTTCCACATGAAATGAAGTGAAATGCTGAAAGAGACAGACTCTAGAAGCGCAGCAGAGCCCATGCAAACGGCCGGCCTGACTGACGTCTCGCTGATTGCCGCACGCAATTTTGACTGAGAGCGGAGAGCCAGAAGGAACGTCCTTCGAGTCCCATCCACCCTCAAAACTCAGCTGCTGGCAGTTGCCTGCATCCATCCATGCATGCAGACGCAACGAACAGCACAGGATGCAAACAGATTCTCGTATGATACCGACTGGATCTCCCTGCATTGTCCTCCTCTCTCACCCCTTTCACGCTCAGCTTCTCACTCCGGCACATCTTTCCGGGTAGGCTGGAAGGACAAAAACAAAGAGCTCTTCTTGCTGTTCGCCCGCACAAAGCGGCACAAAGCCACGGGAGACAAGGCTCAAAGGGGCTTTCTGGCACCAATAACTTTCTCCTGCACACTGTCTACCTACCGAGCTTTTTGAGGCTTCTAGACGTCTCCCCTCCCTTCCCGATCTTCTAGAATTCCCTTCACGTTTACGTCTTTGGGAAAGGACTCAAGGTCAATGAAGAAAGTTCCGGCCGACGGGCCAGGGGGGGGTCCTCTGGGAGGTGGCTGGTCGTGTGGGTGCAAAGACGAGTGGACAAGGAACGGCATACGGGTGAATATACGATTATATATATGTATACATGTATACGTATACGATTATATATATGTATACATGTATACGCCCTTTTGCTTTGCCCTCTGCATGTGCAGCATGCATTGTGCAGCTGTGCATGTAGCTCAGAAAAGGAGGCGGCGCCCCCGCGGGCGCTTATATTAATAGCAGGTCGCCGAAACATGCATGCGCAAATTAACACTTAATTTTAATTCCATGCATGCATGCGCGCCAACAAAATCTTTGCCTGTATACGTATCGCGGTATATAGGTTTTTCACATTATAGCTATGGACTGCATGCATGCAGAATTGCACGTACGATGCAGGTATACGGTTGCTCGATCAATCGATTGCCTTAATTATAATTATAATTCATTCTTCACTCATCGATCATTCATATAGAATCTTGCTCCGAAATCTGCTGACCGCGTCTTCCAACACGTAGAGAGACAAGTGCAAGGGAAATGAGAGAGGAGCTAGAAGCAACGGAAGGTGTCTCGATAAGACTGTGTATCTAATCAAGTCAAGATGCAAGCGGTCCTTTCCCTGGCCGTCATTTGTTTTCTCTTTGGATTTGTTGCGTGCGACTGGGGTCTTCTGAGCGATTACGTCGCTGAGGTCTCAAAGGACCCAAACGGTTTCGTGCATGGAGACATCAGTCTTGGGACTGTCCCGTGCGGGCAGAAGGGGAAGGAGTTGAGAGGTGTAAAGGCCCTAGGGCCGATTGAAAAAGGGACTGAGGTATTGTCGATTCCCTTGAATTTCACCCTCTACACGAGTGACTTGTATTGGGACGAAGACAAATTTGGAAAGATCGGAAATTTGTTTCAAGGCAAAAACTCCGATGAAATCGACTTTGCCTCAAAATTGTCTGTCATTTTGCATCAAGTCAAGAAGACATGAGAACCGGCATGGGCCCTTGGTTACATTCATAGCCTCATGAGCATGGAGGAGTTGAAGATGAGTCATCCGATGTATGCTCCTGCTGAAGTTCTGGACAGATACTATAGCCTGGAAGTGGGGTGGAGGACGAAGGAGATGAAGAGAACCGCAGAGAAGCACTACTTAGAGTTGATGATGAGGCTCCTTGCTTCAAATAGCACCGACGTCTTGCAAGACTTCACTTTTGACGAATACCTCTGGGGCACTGTGTCCGCAAAGAGTCGGGCTTTCACTCTGGGCGAATTTGGAGACATCGCAGATGAGAAGGGGGGGTTGGTGCCAGTGATCGATATGATCAACAACCGTAACCGTCGTAATTTGGACTGGTGGTGGGATACAAAGACTGAAAGCATGAAGGTTAGCGCGCTCAGAGACATCATGGAGGGTGAAGAGCTGACTATTCGATATCACCCGCGTGCCGACAACGCGTACCTGGCATTCCAGTTTGGATTTGTTCTTGACAAGAATGAGTCGGCAACATCGGCATTTATGCCGATGGCGAAAATACCAGAGGAGAAGTGCGAGCTGCTCTGTCAGCATGTGGAAGCTGACATGAAAATTATTCAAGTGGATGCGGAGGGGGGTGGGAGGGAAACAGAGAGCGCGACGCCACCAGAAATCTTACGGTTGTTCGTTGTTGTAGCAGACGAAATGTGCAAATGTTCCTGCGAAAGATGCAAAAAGAAATTGCAGGACAAAACAACTTTTTGCGGGAGGCGGGCAGATGCGGCCGCAAGCTCGGTAATTAGCGGGTTTTCAACCATCTGCAGTGAATGTGCAGAAATGATCGCAGACCCCTATGTTCGAAGTACGCTGTCCTGGTGGAAGATGCCCGCTTGCCAACCTTGTGAGGCTGCACTAACGGCGGCCTGCACTCCTGCAGTAGCGGCAGTAGACGTCTCCTGCCTTGGGTGTGAGACTGAGGCAGAAGCCTTCTGCCAGGATGTCATTCGACGTCTTTTCAGCTCGATGTCAGCACTTGTGGAGGACCACCCACCTCATGCAGTGCCATCGGGAGGCGCGTCTCACTCCCTTTTCCGTTCACCAGCAAACTTTAGCATCAGCACAGAGGGACAGGAAACACCTGTATCGAACAACACGCATTGTGGGACCCTTCCCTTAAGGGATCGGGAAGAAGAAGCGGCGGGAGGACAGATAGAGGTCCAAACGTGCAGTCAAGCATCGAGGCCTCAGAGTTGACTCCGTAACATGGATCGATCAAGGGACGATGATGTGATACGATAATTATCGAATAGTGAACCGTCAGATGAACGGCAGTTAGTGAGATTCCAAGGATTCAGTAGACTCGCCACCTGCCTGCACTAGCATCTTCCTTCCTTCCTTCCTTCCTTCCTTCCAGCTGATGCCTGTCTAGCTCTTCAGCTCTTTTCTTTCTCTACGTCCTTCTCTCATTCTTTCTTTTGCTTCCTTCCTTCGTTCTTTCTGTCATTTTTCAACTTTTTTTCTGTCTGTGTCTGTCTGTCTATCTGTCTGTCTGTCTGTCTGTCTGTCTTTCTTTCTTTCTTTCCTTCTTTCTTTCTCTCTCTCTCTCTCTGTCTCTCTCTCTCTCTCTCTCTCTCTCTCTCTCTTTCTCTTTCTTTCTCTCTCTCTCTTTCTTTCTCTCTCTCTTTTGCTCTCTTTCTTTCTCTCTCTCTCTCTCTCTCTCTCTCTCTCTCTTTCTTTCTTTCTTTCTTTCTTTCTTTCTGTCTTCTTTTCTTTCCTTCTTTCCTTCCTTTCTTTCCTTTCCTTTCCTTTCCTTTCTTTCCCTCCTTCCTCCCTCCCTCCTTTCTTTCTTTCTTTCTTTGTTTGTCTTGCACTTTCTGTCTGATTTGAATTCTATTTCTGTCATGCTTTTTTCCGCGTTCTTTTTATTATGTTGAATCCAATTTATACAGTAACTCTAAGTTGAATTGTACAACTAGTAAATACTTATATTATTACTCTAAATGGATTGAAAAGAATTCAATTAAACAATATAAAAGTAAACTGCTTCCCGTTGTCACTGAACTTGAAGCCTGAGAGCACTTACAACTAGTAGAATAAAATTTCGTTGTAATTTTATAGTGTTTATAGGTATTTCAGGCTTTTAATTTATCAATTACAGCTTAGAACAAGACTTCAAATTATATACAAAACTTGAAGCATAATACTGAGCATTGAATGACTCGCCGGATTGATTATTGTTGTCTACCTAGGCTATACATTATTATGATGTTTTCAATGTAATTCAATTTAAAATATACTAACAATGTAATTTAATTTAAAATATACTAAAAGTAGAAATACGTCTGCCACGGGCCGGGGGTCTTCATATTGAACCCTGGATTAAACTTGGGGCGCACTACTACCAGGAGCCGCAACGGATCTGAGCGGAGACAAAAAACTCTTCCAAGATCAAATCAGCCGAATGCTCCCTGTCTCGCCAAGAACGGCATACAAGAAAACATCGTCTGATCGATTCTTCCCATTTCCTTGATCGATCGACTTCACTTCACGATTCTTTTTTTTCTGCAAGGGGGTGAGCAAGGTCTTCTCATATCTCTGGGGTGTCCTCGGTGGATCGGTCGAGCGCATCGAAATGCTTTCTCTGCCCCCATGGCCGACAGACCTTTCTCCTTGTTCTCAAACGCTTCAGCACCCAACAGAAAAGGACCAGCAGACAAAGCCCCAGCAGCAATGCCACACCGTCAGAAACCTCATCTGCATGCTCTGTCCTCCCTCCTCTTGCCTCAAAAGAGGATATGCTGAACAAACTGTCCCTCTTCCTGACCCCTCCCTCTTCCCAATGCCACCCCATCGGCTCTCCGTTCTCACTCTGAAATCTACTACCAGCACTGTCTGCTGAAGGGGTCGTTGAGAAGACCGCCCCGTCACCCTCAAAGGCGGGGTCTGGTGGGGAGGCTCTAAAATGTTCAACGGGTTCCTTCGCACTCTGCGATGGAGCGGAAGAGCTGCGCTCAGAATGGTCAGGCAGACCAGCTGAGCGGGAAGAAGACGGAGAAGGAAAGCAGGAAGGGGAGTGCTGCAGTTTCTGCCCCTCTCCTCCTTCCACTTCACCGCTTCCACGTCTTTCCGCTTCCCGCTTTCCTCCTTCTCTCCCGCTGCTTTGCACGGTTGACTCTGAAGACATCTTGTGTCTCTTTTCCCGCTCGCTCGCTTCCTCTTCTTGCAAATGGCATTTCTGTCCTTCCATTCCTCCTCGAGAACGGGAGAACGCCGACCCGCGTGCCAAAAAGGGAACAGAGAGATCGAGGAAGTGACGGAGAAATCCCAGGTAGGCGCAGAAAGGAACACCCAACCAGAAGATCAAACACCCCAAAACGGAAAAGGGGGGACGGACGCTCTTCTCCCTCTCCTTCGCTCTGATCGTTCCCCTGCCCTTCACTCTCTCTGGCACCTTCCTCATGCCTCACTTGGCTTTCCCATGTGCTTCTGCTTTCCGACCCTTCTCCCCAAAGGTCTTTCTCTGCCTCTGTGTCGAGACCCGACCAGTCCGTCAACCACCCGATGTACTGCAGGCAGGCAGACGGACAAGGGAAGAGGGACAAGGGGCAAGGGAGGATGGAGATTCAAAAACGCTTCAGCGTCATCGACACTCTCTGTCTTTCTGTGTCTGTGTTTGCCTGCTTAAGTACTTGGCTGTCTGGATGTCTGGCCGTCCATCTAACTGTGTCAGTTTGTCAGCCTGTCTCCCTGTTCTCTGGGGATGCAACGACAATGTGGGCATTTTGCTCGTGTGTCGGCTGGACTGTCTGTCTGCCTGTCTGCCTCTCTCTGTTCTGTGGGGAATCAACGTACCTGTGCCCATGGGAGCACAAACCATTGTCCAAGGAGATGCCCGACTGTGGGAGACCCGCTCATCAGTCTGCAGATCCACTCAGCAAAAAAAGAGGAAGGGAATGGAACGGGGGGAAACAGAAAGACCGCGTCGAGAAAGGGCCCATTAAAAAAAATCGAAAAGCAGTCTCTTGAGAAAGAAAGACAAATTCTACTCTGAGGGAGAGCATACAGCTAGCTAGAAGAGCGAGGACGTGCATGCATCCACAGAAGAAGTATGACCGCTCGATCACTCACTCCCTGCGAACCAACCTTGAAAGAGGTTTCCCGAACGAATAATATCCCTGCACTCGATGAGAAAAAATCAGTCGGTATTGGTTAGTTTTCTTTGTGTAGCATTTCCTCATTGATGAACTAGCGAATAATGGCCGAGGACGTGGATTCACGTACCACAGAGAAATGGAAAGAGAGACCTTGACTGCATGGAGGAAGCTGAAGGGAAAAAAAACAACGGACTCAAGGCAAACAACGACGACTGATGCACGAGTAGTGTTTCTCTCCTCTTGCCACCAAGTCTCTTTGTCTTCGTCCACCTCTTTCGTTTCTTTTCCATGTTTTCGGAGTATTCTTTCCCGCATGCGCAGCTGCGTCTCAGTGCCTTTCCTCTCTCTCTTTATATTCCTGTCTGCATGTCTGCTGGACAATCTTGGCATGTCTGTCTCCTTTTGTCTTTTATTTTTTCATGAGTCACACAGCACATGCTTGACCGAGACATACCTTCACGATTCTGGGTTCAATGTGGTGGGCTCCAAACATCTCGTCTCTTGCATACGTTCTCTCTGCACGCGTGGACAATGCAGAGCAATCATGAGCGTGGGAAGGAACAACTCTGGAGCGCACATCGCTGGTCTCGACATCCCAATACGGATATGTTTCGTTTTTTCTATTTTTGCCATGTGACTGTCTTTCTTTGCAGACAGATCGACCAATTGATTGAATGAAACTGCCTGTGGGTGACTGCATTGCCGCGTCTGCAGGCAGGACAGCTCGCTCGCCTGTTCCTTCAAAGTTCACTTCCCTCCATTGGTTTGCTCTGGAACACGCAATGAGACCGGGTACAGTCTGCGCCTTTCACACTTCGCTTGACCGTCTCACCCACACACACACCGTCTAGGTACCCAGCTCTAAATGCAGCTGTGCACATGACGCTGGTCGAGGAGGGCCTGTCGGAGGTCCTCGAACTCGCGGTGTCGCATTTCATGTCCATGTCCGTCCACACACCGTCGATGCACTGGACCCTCTTCGCCGCACCCATGGCCGATCTGCATGCACACCGATTGGATACACAGGCAGCTAGTCACATGGATGCAGAAGGAATCCCCCCCACGCATCCATACTAGCGACGCAACTGAGGGAAAAGGTCTTTGACGGTGCACTCACCATGCACGGTTCAATTCATTCACGGTACGCTTGTCTGCATAGACTTTCTGCAACACACGACTTTGGGGCCCTCCCCCAAAGCCCCCAAAGGGACGGACAACCGCTCGACCGGACCGGATGGAAAAACAGGCGTGGACACGCAAACGTTTTGGAGAAGAAATGGCAACAACAAATTGTCGTGCGACACCATTCGTGGGTCATTTCCCACGTCCTTGGGCCCCAAACATTACAACACTTTTGAATCCATTCGATGCAGAGATTATGAACTGGACTCACGTACCTGGGATTTTTGAACAGTTTTTCTCCAACTTTTGATTCCGGCTTTCTGTACACAGACCAAAACCATGATTTTCCTGTCTCGACTTTGCTCCCCGCGCCAGACCCCCAGTGTGCTCGCCCGGTGGGAGTTAGAGCGGGCACGCATCTGCAGGTGCAGCAGAAGAGAAGAGAAGAGAGGAGAAGACAAGGCAAGAGAAGAGAAGAGAAGAGAAAAGAGGGTAGGCAGGCAGGCAGGCAGGCAGGATCATCAAAACCTCGAGGGTCAAGAGAGGAGCGAAAAAAAAAGTGCATTGGATGAAGAGCCTGCATGGGGTTGGGTGGAGTGGAAGAAGACCCAATGTAGAAAGAGGCCGGGAGACACAGGAAAGCAAAGAGACTCATTTTACAAAGAGAAAGTCTTAGAAAGCACTCAGGGAAAACTGCACGATGGGTTCACAAATAGGCGCAAGCCAACAACTTCTTGTAACCTCTCGACTGACTTGTTGCACATGTATCCGTATGTCTGTGCGTAGGATGTCGAGATAGTGGGTGACCAAACGACCAAAGTCATCCAGATGTAGAAAATGAAGAACGCGGCCGCACACACGAACATTTGAACCATGTAAAAAAAGAAGGTGAGCTTTGTCACAATGGCCTTCAATTGGGTTTTTGCAGTATTTGGGAAGAGCTTGTAGTACGCTGCTGTCCCGTACATGAAAATGATGAATGAGCAGTAGAGCACAACTGCACGCAGGGCAACACAGCAAATTTCAGCAGGGAAGAAAATTGAATGCATGTGAGACGACAATTTTGCCCTGAATATTGTGTTACAAGTATGGGGTGCTAGAAGTCCTGTTGACTTCCGTGTAGGAAGTAGAGTCGTTAAAGAATGATCAGTACTGCTGTTTGTCAGTGCTGAAGGTCCCGCCCCGCATCTGAGGCATGCACACACAAATTTGTCCCTAATGTCATGAGCAGGATGCCTCTAAATGAAGACGAGGCAAAAGTTGTGAATAAAAACAACTCTCTCTCTTTCTCTCTCTCTCTCTCTGTTTCTCTCTCGCTCTTTCTTGGAGTCAGTGACTGAGTGCATGAGTGAGAGTGTGTGTGTGTGCGTGAGTGCAAATGTGTCTTCGTGGAGTCCTCTCTGTGCACGCATAGTGTTTTGCAAGCATCCGCTTGCCTATGAGTCCATTTGACTTCCTGCAGAGATGACTGGTTTGTGTTATCTTTACACAGCCTTCCTTCCTTCCTTCCTTCCTTACTTTCAGGAGTGAATCACCAGGCATGCAGACGGACACAACAAACGGGATCGAAGACAAAGATTGTCTGTCACAAAAAAAAATCAATCGGGGTTTATCAATCCTGCATCTACCTACTTGCGAATGTGAGGGTCAAGTAGGTGTTCTTCCACTGCCAGGTCTCGGGTTGCCACGGCTGCGGCCATTCGGTATTTTGACCCCAGGTGAACAGACGACGGACTTCACCACGCTTGTTCTCCCTGCCCTCTCTGTGAATTTCGCATGCAATTTGGAATTCTGCCCCGTGGTATGTCGTGGCTTCGGCTCTGGCTGGATAGTCCTTGGCAAAATCAGAGAAGCTGGACCATCTGAGATCCCTGTGAAAGTCAATGAACATTTTTGTTTTCGCGGGGAGCTGCCCAGGGTCTCCGCACGTTTCTGCAGAAACAGAGAGGATAAACACGAGAATTAAAGAAGCATTTTTTGCAGGCTGCATGCACTAGACAATCTTTCTAAAGACAGCTTACCAATTAAGTCTGCAGCAGTCACCCCTGATTCTGCTGTTGGACAGCCAGACAGAGATTCCTTCCTTGCCCGCGACTCACAGAGAGATGATCACTCTCCACCTACGAAAGAAACGGGTCCTTCACACAGATACACACACGCACACACAGATGACCGACCGACCGACCGACGGACAAACACACACACACACACACACACACACACACACAGACAGACAGACAGACAGACAGACACAGACACGCACGCGCACACGTGTAGACATTCTCGCGACCTTCACCGTACACACGCGAGAATGAATTATACTCGAATTTTTCCGTGAGGCCGACACTTACTGACTCATGCACGCAATCGGAGGAGCGCCAAAACTCCCTCCCCGACAGAGCAGTTCAAAACGTTTGTTGC
The DNA here is from genome assembly GCA_018398765.1 of Chromera velia. Taxonomy (NCBI): domain Eukaryota; family Chromeraceae; genus Chromera; species Chromera velia. The sequence goes on from JAHBMJ010001793.1 coordinate 21,911, forward strand.
TCTCCAGAGGGAAAGGCATAGTATCACCCCGGCAGATGAAAGACGCTCTGGTGCCCGGAGGAAAGAAAGTCTTGGTGCTCAGACCGAAGCCTCCCCTCTGTTCGTCCTGCTTCGATCCTTGCGGCCTGAAGGTGAGGGAAAGGCAGGCAGGCAGGCAGGCGAGGGGTCAGAATGATGATCGACGCTTGCCATGTGCTGGCCCTTGAGTGTGTGAGGAGGGGTTGCAATCCGTGTGCCTCATACCACAGTGCAGTCCATGCGTCACCAAATCTACAGGTTAGACCTCAAAAATGGCAGATTGACATGCTCATTGATGGTCGACTCTCTTTCTGTCTGATCGCCTGCCTGCCTGCCTGACATGCCTGGCTGGGTGACTGACTGCTGAGTTACCGGGCGGCCGGCAGTCTCTGATAGAGCGACCCAGTGACTGACTACCCAACTGATTGACTAGGTCACCCGCTGGCTTATTGACTGTCCGACTGCCTGACTGACTGACTGACTGACTGACTGACAAGACGTTTGGCACGTCGAAGCGCTTATACCCCGTCAACGTGTATCTAGATGACGGGGGTATATTCGGAGCTGGGCAGAAGACTGCAGACAGGCAGAAAGGCACATCGGGGGGTTGAATCGCTTGTCGACATTCTACAACAAACAAAACAAATGATTGATTCAAAAAATCCATTGAGCGGCGAAGTCTCGTCAAAAGTGAAGATCGAAGTTAAACAGGGTGCGCAAGAGAGCAGACTTGTTTTCGAATTTCTATTTCAAACGTGCGTAATGAACAGTTGTACAGAAGGAGAACGTCAAGCGCATTGTAAGAAAAAAGCGAACGCGGTCAGGGTGGTCAAGGGCGCGCACAGAGACAGAAACGGGAATCGATGTTGTCTGGCAGTAATGCTGGAGTGTACATTCAACGGAAAGGAATAAGAAAAAGGTGATTTAGAGCACACAAAAGAAAGAAAGACAGACAGACAGACAGACAGTAAGAAAAAGAGAGAGAAAGTAGATAACAAACAGTCAAGCCGCAAACCGGTCATTCAAGCGATTCTCTGCCCACCTTCACACACGAGCGCCTGGCTCTCCCAATGTCCGTCTGTGCAGTGCACAGCTTCACGCTCCATTGAGTCCGTCACGCTCCCCCAACCGCTGCATGCATTCACCGACAGACACATGCATGTGTTCTGTTCAGGGCACGATGACAATTCTCAAATATCACGAAGAGTATTCGGTGTAACACACACACACACACACACACACACACACACACACATTCACACACACACACACACACACACACACACATTCACATTCACACACACATATTCACACACACACATTCACACACACACATTCACACACACACATTCACACACTCACATTCACACACATTCACACACACACACACACACACACACACACATTACACACACACAGGCACGCAGCTTGTGAAGTATCTGTGTAAACCGATCTCCAGAGATTTGTGAATAATTTGCCGCCAACATTTTGCGACTCTCTTTCAATGACCAGTGCCTTGCAAGAGGCTTGGCGGAACTTTGCACCTCTGCCCTCCCCCAACTTCCCCAAAAACATCATTCATCAATGACTCACTCGGAACAAGAGACGATGACATAAGAGCGAGGGGGCACAGGCATGGCGTCTCCATGGGGCCCCTGATCGATCTTGTAGGCAGAGGAGAAAGAGACCGAGGGGTCGTCCATCGTGTCGGGGGGGGCGTACGGGGCACGGCAGGGCCCTGCATGCAGGTGGGTGACAGGGAGGGAGGGCTCCCGGGAGGGAGGCAGAAAAATGGATGTGCAACTTTTGAGGAGCATGTTGTGAAACGATTTTTGTTCCATCTTGCAGCTTTGCTCTTTTCCATCTGCCACACCATTCAAAACCTTTGTCTGCATGCCGAGGAAGAAAATCAGGTTACTGCTCAAAACTGTTCTGCAGCATGCATCATTCAACTTCCCCATTCCCTTCTTTAACCCCCCTTCCAATCGAGAGGAGAAATGCAGGAAAAAAAAAGAGTAGATCTGAACGACAAAATCGGGAGAGGAGATCGAGACAGGCAGTGTCTTCTGATTGAGTACCCAGCTGTTGAATGAATGAATGAATGAATGAATGAATGAGTTGTCTGATCGACTCCCTCACTCACTCACTCACTCACTCACTCTCTCACTAACTCACTCCCTCCCTCACTCACTCACTCACTCCCTCACTCACTCACTCCCTCCCTCACTCACTCACTGCCTCACTCACTCACTCACTCACTCACTCACTCCCTCACTCTCGTACTCACTCACTCACTCACTCACTCACTCACTGACTCACTCACTCACTCACTCTCGTACTCACTCACTCACTCACTCTCTCACTCTCGTACTCACTCACTCACTCACTCACTCTCGTACTCACTCTCGTACTCACTCACTCACTCACTCACTCACTCACGTACTCACTGACTCACTCACTCACTCACTCACTCCCTCACTCTCGTACTCACTCACTCACTCACTCACTGACTGACTCACTTACTCACTCACTCACTCACTCACTCTCGTACTCACTCACTCACTCCCTCACTCTCGTACTCACTCACTCACTCACTCACTCACTGACTCACTCACTCACTCACTCACTCACTCACTCTCGTACTCACTCACTCACTCAATCACTCACTCAATCACCCACTCACTCACTCACTCACTCACTCACCCACTCACTCACTCACTCACTCACCCACTCTCGCACTCACTCACTGACTCACTCACTCACTCTCGTACTCACTCACTCACTCACTCACTCACCCACTCTCCCACTCACTCACCCACTCACTCACTCACTCACTCACTCACTCCCTCACTCACTCACCCACTCTCGCACTCACTCACTCACTCACTCACTCACTCACTCACCCACTCTCGCACTCACCCACTCTCGCACTCACTCACTCACTCACTCACTCACTCACTCACCCACTCTCGCACTCACTCCCTCACTCTCTCACTCACTCACTCACTCACTCTCGCACTCGATGGTTCTCTCCGTCCAGGTTCCCCCGACGCATTCGAGGAATTCAAAGTCCATCACCGACTGGAAAATCGGCACAAACCCCTCGTTGCACGTCACGGCCAGCCGCGATCCCGGTGTGGTTGCCTTTGTGTTACCGAGGAGGACGTACGGCTGGATGAATTCCCCGAACAAACTCAATGCCCCAAAAAGCTTCGGGTCGGATTTCATCATGGCTTGATGGAATGGATCGCAGATCGCTGAAGGCAAGGAAGAAGCAGAGTGAATGAGCGTCTACATAAACTCCAATTAAAAAGCATCAGCAAAGAAGTGACCAAAATGCTGAGGAGGAATTTGACATCTGATGGGTTTGCAGAGGCAAGTGAAAGTGCAGACGGGCAATGAGACACACAAGTAGCCATGAAAATCGCCGAAGACCTGAATATCATTGTGTAAGAATGGGACCTCGAAGTTTGTGTAAGAATGGGACCTCGAAGCTGCTTTCCTGAGAAGATAGAGGATTCAGAGGAAGAGTCGGTTACTGGCCAACCTCACCATCCGCGACAGGGCAGTAAAGAGACCTGGGGAGAAAAAGATGATAGAAAGACATTTTGAGCAAGTTGGTTGACTTATAGACTGGTGGGCTCCATGACTGACTACCTGCTGACTGCCTTTCGGGCTTTGAGGTCCACCTGACTGACTGACTGACTGACGTTCGCATCGCACAGAGAAAAGCGTCCACGTGCCGTTCAAGCACGTCGTTGCGTCAGGTGAAGCCCCAGAGATTGGTTGGTACCCCGGGGCACAGGAGATGCCGACCTTGACGCTGTGGTATGTTTCGGACGTCGTGACCTGCACACAGCGGGGAAAGAATGAGCTCAGAAAAATCTTCAAGAGGAAGGCAGAAGACGCCAGCGCAATGCCATTGAAGGTAGGAGATCGTTACTTGAGACAGTGGATGTGGGTGCACATCAAATCAAACCAAAGTGAAAGAATTAGTTGTATTGTCGTGGCCGAGGGTCGCCAGCGGATCGGCAGATTGCAAGTCAGAAGGACAGGAAGTGGTACACACACACACACACACACACACACACA
>JAHBMJ010001794.1:0-26013 GCA_018398765.1 Chromera velia
CACACACACACACACACACACACACGCACACACACACACACACACACACGCATGTGCAGACACACACACACACACACACACGCACGCACGCACGCACACACACACACACACACACACACGCACACACACACAGACACACACACACACACACATGCATACACACACATACATACATACACACACACACATACACACACACACATACACACACAGACACACACACATGATACACAAAGGTTTTTCTCGCGCAGTTAGCGCGTAGAGAGTTAGCAATTCACTACGTCAGGCCACCCCTTCCTCAGGACCGCTTTCGCTGGTTCTCGAATTTTGTTATCTCCGATGCTGACTTTGGAGAGAGAGGGGATCCTTCCTGACCCTAGGAGGTCTGCCAAACTCTCAACCACTCCCTCGGAGAGGTTGTTCGAAGAAACGTCGAGATGCTCCAATGGTGGGGGGCACTTGCTCTTCCAGGCATCGGTTAGTGCCTTCAGCCCCTCGTCAATGAGGGAACAATGAATGAGTTTCAGGGTGCTCAAGCGGGGGAGCTTCTCTTCGTCAAGAGTAGCAGAGAGCGCCCCTGCCTGCGTCTCAAGGCAGACATCATTCAGGGTCAGCTCGGACAGGGAAGAGAGCTTCCCACTCCCAAGCCCTGCACAGAGGCAGAGAAGACCAGGGACGTCCCCAATGGTTCTCACCTTCAAAGCCTGCAGTTTGTTCAGGTGCGGGGAGGCTAGGGAGACGCAGAACGCTGAGATCTTCACGGGCACATTGGGATCATAGGTTGCAAGCTGGAAGGAGACATCAATGCTTCGCAACGAACCTGCGTGGGGAGAAGCGAGGCTCAAGGCAAGCGCTTGGCATTCCTGAATTTGGGCTCCTACCAGCCTCACGTCTATTTCTGTGAGAGACGGCACTTTGCCCCCACGGATGAGGGCAGCGAGACAAGAAGAGGTTCTACGACGACCGTCAAGCACCGGAAGTTTTCGAAGGGACGGGAGACGACCCTGACCCCGATGCAACGCTTCGAAGAATGCCTCTTCTGTTCTCTGATGGGAGAACGGAATGCAAATTTCCTCGAGGACAGCCATGCCCGCCCCCGAATGTGTCAGTGCCCCCCCCAATTCTTCTGCACTTCTTTGCATCAAAGTACTGTGCCATTCAGATGACAATTTTTGCAGATATGAGACGCGGCCCGACCGGATGGCTTGGGCAAAACGAGACAAAGGGATTTCAGAATCGCTTTTCAGATCCTTTAAATCCATCTCCAATCTCATCATGGGAGGGGGAGAACTCCCAACACAGAGACCTTCACACAAAGCGGAAAGCAGCTCTGTGCCAGGCCAACCCAACCTCACACGTCGCAGAGACGGGGCCTTCCCCGTGCTCAAAACCGCTCCCAGCTCTGCCCCCCCTTCCCCACCCCCACCATCATCCGCGAAGATCACGTCTAAATCAAGGTCCTCGAGCAACGGCATACCCCCCCCACCCAGACCCTCTGCCAGACCGACAAGCCCCCCTTCGGGGTTTTCGTCATCATCGGAACAAAGCCATTTGAGCTTCAACTCTCGGAGAGAGGAAGCCCCCCCGGACCCCAGAGCCCTCCCTAGAGACGACACTGGGGCGGATCGGAGGTCACCATAGTAGAAATCGAGATGTATCTGCTCAATCCTCGGAATTCCCCCCTCCCTGATCATCACGGCAAAGGCATCCACAGCCTCATCATACCTTTCGCTCTCGTCTAAATCAGAAACCATGACCTCAATTGTCCGGAGATCGGGGGTCTTCCCGTCTGCCATGGCTCGGAACAACGACCTCACAGAATCATTCGGGAGGTCAAAGAATTCATTCAACCTCAAACGGGTGAGGTGAGAGACGCGACCGGCACTCACTGCGTTTGCAAGCGTGCGAATCGTTCCCCCCTCATCTATCTCCCCATCCTCTCCCACTACAAGCTGCCCGTTTTTTGACAGATCGAGATCTTCGAGGAGAAGAGCCGGGGCCTCGGAGTCCCCGAGAGCGTTTGTGAATGCTGCTGCTTCCTGGGAATTAATGTCGTTACCAGCAAGGTTGAGCACTCGGAGTCTCGGGAAACGACCGGCAGCCACAACAGCGGCGGCGGACACACGGTCAGGCGCCTCCTCAACCCCCAGTCTCTCGTCAAACAGACGGTTCTCACTCAAGTCTAGTTCTTCCAACTCCGTCAGTCGGTCTGTCGAGAGCAACGCTGTAAGTGGGGCGTAGTCTCTCTGCGTTTCTTCTGATTCTGAGTGTGTGAGTTTGTTCTTTTTCAGAATCAGAACGCGGAGAGACGGCACTGCACCCGGCTCACAGAGCGCAGCCGCCAACGGCTTGAACCCCCCCGCCCGCACTTCATTCTCTGCGAGATCAAGCGTCTGCAGAGAGATAACTTTCTTTGCCTTCAACACCTCTGCCAGGGCCTCCACCCCCTCTTTCCTCGCATCTGTGCGAGCGAGTCGGAGGGACTGCAGAGGAGCACAGAGACCCTTCGCAAGCGCCCTCACCCCAAAAGGGCCAAGGGGATTGTCACTCAGGTCCAGGCTCAACAGGATTGGGAGCCAGCGGGCAGCAAGGACAAAGCTGAACGACTCCATGGACGGCCTGCGCAAGCTGTTTTCTGCGATCGAAGCAGAGAAGCAAAATCGGATTAGGGGGAGCCTTCAGGAAGTGAAAATCAGTTGACATTGGAGATTCACCCCAACGTGGGGAGCTATAGTGCATGAGGGTGGATGGATAGATTGGATAGCGGGCAAGTTGTGATGGCAAGAGGAACGGTGGAGGGGCAAAAAGCAAAGAAGCGGGGGACTATTTAGAAAGCAGCTGCTTGCATTTTTCTTTCAAAAGGAGACGTTCCAACACAGCTGCTTTGAACATACAGGCTCTCAATGGGATGGAAATTCTGGAGAGGAGATTACAGTACAGAATGGGATCCGTGATTCAATTTGTTTGCCACAGACGCATGTGACTGAGAGCGCTTCAATGCAGTGAGTGGGGTAAAAAAATACATCGCCCCTTTGAGTGTCTGAGCAGCATCCACGACGAGAAAAGCACAAAACACAAGAAAGACCCACCTCTGAGGTCGAGGCACTCCAAGGAGGGAGGGAGTGACTGGAAGAAGATCGTGGAATCATCAAGGTCACATTCTGCACTTACACGCACAGAGCAAACAGCCACTCGATCAGCATACTCGATCAGCGGAAGGAACCCAAATTTCAGGCATCAACAGAAGGAGAGGAAAGAAGTCGCTATCGGAGCTGTTTTACAACCGCGCAATAATTTTCTTCGCAGGGCGCCCCGGTGTCCCCTCCCTTTCATCCTTCCGCCGCACACACCCTTCGGCTTCAATTTTTCTGGACACACACACACACACACACACGTGCTGACAGACGCACACGCCAGGCGTCCATTTTCTCAGAGACCCCCGCTGCTTGCAATGGAGGCTGACATGCAAACTGACTCTGAGCAAGAAGGGTCTTCAAAGGGGTGCCAGCCGCCCCCCCCCCCGCCCCCCCGTTTGAGGAAGGCCGCCAGGACGGGCAAGGTGGAGGGAGTGCAGACCCCTGGACCTGCGTGCATGCAGACATAAGGGNGGGGGGGGGAGAGAGAGAAAGGAAGAAAGAAGCTTTGTTCTGCACGGTTCTCAGTAAAGGAGTCACACGTCCCCCCCGGCACAAAAGAAATTAAATGCAAAGAAAAAGAGAGGAGAGAGAGAAAGATGGAGAACAAAAAAAGAGGGAGAAAGCAACGCAACAAGAGCCGGACTGTATCAAAAAGACAGCAAGGTGAACAGCAGAGACAGACTGGCGTCAGCTGACCGCATATGAGGGTCTCAAGAGAGGAAGGCCCCGAGGGAAGGGAGGAGAGGAGTAACTTCAGTTTCCGTGCACCCAGAGAGAACTCTGCATGGAACCAACAGAGGTACATCAGAGAAGTAGAAACAAACTCCTCGGACTAGGCACGTGCATGTCTGTGGACCCTCCACGCAGGCATCGCGAACTGTGGCGACGGAAAGTCCTGAGGGAGCGAAACGAGCAGAGATCAAGATGACAAGGAGAAAAGCAGCGCAGCACGACAAGGCAAAAGGAGAACAGTGACAGACAGCGACACCTACAGTCGCACGTTTGTTTCCTCAACTTTGAAAAGTTTCCCTTCTCTTGTTCCACAAGCAGAAAGGAAGCAGGAGAGCAAGCAAGGGACGAAGAAAGCAACAGATAGAAGGACGGACGAAAGAATCGACGAGCCAAGGAAGGGCAATACTACCGCAAGGGAAGGAGAGAAAAGGCAAACGCACCTGAGAGGTCGAGAGATCTGAGGGCTAAGGGAGAGCGTCCCTGCATGCACGTAGACGTGTGGATGGATGGAGAGCTACACAGCGACTGTCAGACAGCAAAGAAAGGTCAAGATTGTGCGCGCTCGTGACCTTCAAAACGTTCCCGAGCAGTCGCATTTCAATGGCAACTGCCAAGGTGAACAAACATGAGTAGACAGACCGGCACTTAATTTTCTTTCCGTTACGTCAGGATAAATTCAGGAGGACTCCAGACCACGGAAGGGAAGGAGGGACAGTTGAAAGGACAGCCAGCTTATTGGCCAACACGAACAGGCCGACAGATATTCAGACGGCAAAAGCGAGAAGGGTCATTCAAACAGCCAGACCATTTTACAGTATGTCAGTCAACAGATTTGAACGGAAAAACCGGCACTGACAGTCGTTCAGGAAAAGAGGGAACCCCCAAATTTTGTTCTCTCATCTACCCCACCGTTCTCATGAAATGCAGAAGGACGCATCCCAACCCGAACCCTTCCCTTTTGGAGCACAGGGCGGAGATTTGCTGCAGAATCAGGAAGGAGGCAGGATCCACCTAGGAACGGGGACACTCAAACAGAGGAACGCCCCCCTCTCTTTTCCCATTGGTACACGTGGTCAACAAGAGGCGTCATGTGAGCGTATCAATACATTCCAGATGAGAAAAAAAAAGTTGGCGCACGGAGCCACGTCCCAGCTAAAAGTAAAGTTCGATTTTCACTAGAAGGGCTTCCCGAAAAGAACAGACGGTGGCCGCAATGTCAACACACCCGCAGCTCCAAGCTGATCACAGCAGACAAATTTGTTTTCAGAAGGTATGGGGCGTGCATTTAGCTAGGAGAAAGAAAGGCAGCCTTACACGGAAACGCAGACACACGACAATGTAATCACTCACCTCCGCAGTTGGAGGGGTGTGACCAAAGGCAGCTGAAAGCACTGCATCTTCAGTATACACCGACTGAGCTCCCGTTCCCTGGGCCCCCAGTTCTTCCTCTGCACACAGGCAGCACAGAAATAAAGACTGCAGTTCAATTTGATTTTCCCAGGACAAGTTGAGGGGAGACGGGGAAGAGATCCTAACCGACCTGGAGCGTCTCCTCGAAACTTTGTGGCTGGTTGGGCCATTTTTCCTCTGGCTCTTCTGGAGCTGCAATTCCTAGTTGAAATGAAGGGTGAGAATCAAGACAGATGATGTGCAAAATCCTCAGCCAAAGAGCCTGTCAGAGAGCGTTGGCAAAAAAATTTAGAGGTGCAATGCATGATAATGCGTGAGGTGCACGAGCTGTCAGACAATTAATTTAAGGCTGCATCGGCACGGCTCGGCACGGCTCGGCAATGGCTCGCGGCCATGCATGAGCATGCATGTGCGCGGCGCGGCGGATTTCGGCGGCGCGCAGAAATTCGCATGCAGAGACGCCGGTCATGCATCGACTGCGCGTATACATGTCCGATTCAACAGGATTCAATGCCACTTCATTGATCTAAGTTGCGCCCAGTGTTTCTAGAGCAGCCTTGGTGAGCACCGCCGCTGCGCCGCGGTGCCTGCCCAAGCTTTCCGCGGGGCTAGTGCCGCGGTTCTAGCCTACTTCTGACCGTTTGCCACCCCGTGGTGACAACCGTACCTCTCAGGATGCAAGTCGAGGCCCGACAGTAGACCATAGGGTGACCCAAAATATAAATCCCATCCTATTCTATATAAGCCGGTTAAGGCGTTTTAAGAACAAAATGACTATTAAGTCAGGTAATAAAAAGAAAAACTGTACATACATCATCAACTAAATCATCAATTGAACTATTATTCAATATTAGATTCAATAACCCTCAATATATCTAAATGAGTGTTGAACCGCCATACCTGAAGTACCCGCCGCCATGTGTGCCAGCTTATAGATTGATGAGCCATGCCGAGCTGTATGCATGCATGTGCATGCTTCTTCATGCAATTTGAATTAATTGTAATCAATAGTAGTATGCTCATAAAACGTGATGAGATGAAACGGCTGAACAATGAAAGGAACGGGAATATGCAATACATCCCGTCCTTCAGTCTTTCCTTGTAAGAAGACCTTAAGAGACTCTTATGATAAGCTTCTAGTTGAGAAGATCTAGTGACTTCTAGGGTCTTTCAATGAGTAGTAATAAAAATGAATCAAACTATATTAAAATGATTATTCATGAATGTACACACCATGAAACATTGTTCAGCATTGTCAAATATAATATTAATGAATCAAATCACAGATCTGACAGAGAAAAGAGGGAAAAGGCAGGGGTCCCCTCGGTCTCGGTCTCGGCCTCGGTAGACTTTCGTCCACCACGGGGCTGTAGCTATTCATTGGGATACACTCCTCCGGAGTCAGTCTCATACCCCATATACATGTCTGCTCCCCTTTCCACTGGGGCAGTCTAGCAAAACTTCAGTTGTGTAGGATGTCAAATCTACTTCCCTGACTATACTTCTCCCCCTCACCTCTGCCTCTACCACATAACAGTTCCATTTGACTATCACTGTCTTGAAGCCCACCCTGCTTTATGACTTGAAAGCCTGAAACAGTTCTGTCATGCTCGAGGTCTCTCCCGCCTTTCCCCTCTCAGTCGTCTGTTGTACACCATGTCCAGCCCCAGACAAACAATATGACTGAGTCTGGTGTTCCAACTAGTTCCAACAGTCGCCGCAGTACTGTAGAGCACCCCCACCCTCCCATCTATCACCACCCTTTCCTTTTCTCTCATATCTCTCTCTTCCCTCATCTTTTCCTTTCTCTTCCTCTCTTTTCTTTCTCTTTATCCTGCCCAAAGAAAATCAGACCTGCTGCTTGGTACCATTTATTGCGGTCCCAAGCCTACCAGTGGTTCCTCCTTTCCCAACCTTCTTAGCATGTCAGCGTCTCCCTCTTTGCATCTCATTCCCTCCCCCCTCACCTATACCCTAACCATACCACTGACATGCCATGCTGACCACCGCTTTATCAATCACGACGGTCTGCAGCTAGGAAAAAACTTCCTCTTTCGAGCAGTGAGGGAGAAAACCTAGCTTTTCCTTCCCCTTTTCAGCTCTTCCCATGCACTCTCTATTTCCGTTCAGTCAGTTTCCCCGGCCCCTTCCTTCCCTTTCCCACCCTTTCTGACCAGAACAGGAGCTAGGGAAGGTTTAACAATCATTTCTAGTCTGGTCTTTTGATATACCAGCCTGTTTGACTGTCACAGCCGACCGAAAACTTCCGATTTGGCACCTGGAAGAAACAGTCGCCGAATTCTTAGCGCTACACAGTAACTTTATGCCCTCCCGTTTCCCTATCTCCCTGTATTTCTTCTTTCCCCCTCCCTTCGCAGCGCCTCAGGGGAAAACCTCCAGGGACACGGAGGGAAAAACCCCCGATTGAAGAACGAAAGAAAGAAAGAAAGAAAAAAAAAAAGAAAGATGGAAAGAAAGAAAGAAAAAAAGAAAGAAAGAAAGAAAGAAAGAAAGAAGGAAAAAAAGAAAAAAAGAATTTTCAAAGAGGAAAGGAAGGAACGTAGAAAGGAAGGAAGGAAGGAAGGAAGGAAGAAAGAAAGAAGAAAGAAAGAAAGAAAGAAAGAAAGAAAGAAATAAATAAATAAAGAAAGAAAGAAAGGAAGGAAGGAAGGAAGGAAGAAAGAACAAACAAACGAACGAACGAACGAAAGAAAGAAAAAAAGAAAGATGGAAAGAAAGAAAGAAAAAAAGAAAGAAAGAAAGAAAGAAAGAAAGAAAGAAGGAAAAAAAGAAAAAAAGAATTTTCAAAGAGGAAAGGGAGGAACGTAGAAAGGAAGGAAGGAAGGAAGGAAAGAAGAAAGAAAGAAGAAAGAAAGAAAGAAATAAATAAAGAAAGAAAGAAAAAAAGAAAGGAAGGAAGGAAGGAAGGAAGGAAGAAAGAAAGAACGAACGAACGAACGAACGAAAGAAAGAAAGAAAGAAAGAAAGAAAGAAAGAAAAAAAGAAAGAAAGAAAAGAAAGAATAAAGCCCTCCAGTGGTTTCTCCTTTCCTAACCCCCTCAGCATGTTAGCGGTTCCCCCATTGCTTCTCTTTCCCTCCCACCTCACCTATACCCTACCCATACCAGCCAACATGCTACACTGACTGCCGTTTTTTCAGTGAGGGAGAAAACCCAGCTTTCCCTTCCCCTTTTCAGATCTTCCCACTCCCTATTTCCGTTTTGTCAGTGTCCCCCATTGAAAATTTCCTTCCCTATCTCATCCCTACTGATCTGACCAGAACAAGAGCCAGGGAAGGTTTAACAATCATTTACAGCCCAGTCTTTTGATATACCAGTCTGCTTGACTGTCACATGCAGCCGACCAAAAACTTTCGTTTTGATCGGCACCCGGAAGAAACAGTCGCCGAACTCTTAGCGCTGTCTGGAGTCCTTCCATTTCCCTTATCCCCCCCCTTTCTTCTTTTATTCCCTTCCCTTGCAGCGCCTTAAGGTAAAAACTCAAAGGAAACGGAGAAAAACCCCGATTCAATACAAGTACTTTATCTGTTAATCCGTCTGTTTCTCTTTTTTCCCTTCAAAACACCAGGCTGAGCCAACAACAGAAAAGACAGAGAGAAAGAGAAAGAGAGAGGGACAAAGAGAGAGAGAGAGAGAACGATGGATAGACATAGAGAAAGAAACCGAGACTTTGAGATGAACAATGAGAAAAACGAAGAGAAACAGAGAAAGTCATAGTAATAAAAAGTAAAAAAAAAAGGAAAGAAGATAGGAAGAAAGAAAAAGGAAAAAAGAGAAACGGAAAGAAGGATCTTAAAAAGAAGATCAAGGGAATTCATCTCCTTCTTTTGCATGATTGTTGCCTCTTTCTCTGAGACAGCGCAAGAGAGATGTATACATATGCGTATGTTTATGTATATGTGTGTGTGTGTTTGTGTATGTATTGTGGTGTGTATGTGTGTATGTATATGTATGTGTATATGTCTATGTGTGTGTATATGTGTATGTGCATACGTATATGCATTTATGTGTGGGTAAGTATGTATGTACGTGCATGTGTACTATGTGTGTCTTTTCTTTTTTATGGTTGGTTTATGTATTTACAGTAGGGACGTCAGAAGGATGGTAATTATGTAGTGTTGCGACCACCGTGGGTGCGCTGTCAGTGGAGACGGGACGCTCTGCCGGGCGACTTGGACGTACAAAATAGTCAGGGAAACAGTTAGAATTTGGGAGCGTTGAAAGATGCGGGAGCGATTGTGGAAAGGAATTAGAGTTTTTGCCGTACCCTTTTCCCTAATTACCATCTTCCACTCCCTCCCTCTCCTAATGATCACTCCTCGCTACCACTTCTTTTCCCTGCTCTAATTTTTTTTTTTTTCCTTCCGCCTTTCCAGCCTCCTTCACTCTTTTCTATTTTTCTCTATTCGTTCTTTTTTATCATTTTTCTCCCTCTTTTTGATTCTTTCAGGATTTCCGTGTGCGTATGTGTCTCTAAGTCTTCTGTCTCCTCTGTCTTTCTGTCTATACTTCCTTTCTGTTTGTCAGTATTCCCGTCTCCCTTCTTTCTCCCTCCTTCCCCCGCCCTTTCTCTCTCTCTCTCTCTCTCTTTTTTTTTTTTTTTGTCTGTCTGTCTGTTTCAGAGTCTCTATCTGTCTGTCTGTTTGCTACTGTGTTGGTCTGTTTGTCTGTCTGTGTGACTGTCTGACTGATTGTCTGTCTGTCTGTCTGTCTGTCTGTTTGTCTATCTGTTTGCTAGTCTGTCGGTCTGTCTGTCTGTCTGTCTGTCTGTGTGACTGTCTGACTGACTGACTGACTGGCTGTCTGTCTGTTTGCTAGTCTGTTAATCGGTCGATCTGTCTGACTCTCTGTCTGTTTGTCTATCTGTTTGCTAGTCTGTTGGTCTGTCGGTCTGTCTGTCTGTCTGTATGACTGTCTGACTGTCTGTCTGTCTGTCTGTCTGTCTATCTGTCTGCTAGTCTGTCCGTCTGTTTGTCTGTCTGTGTGACTGTCTGACTGTCTGTCTATCTGTCTGTCTGTTTGCTAGTCTATCGGTGTGTCTCTCTGTCTGTGTGACTGTCTGTCTGTCTGTCTGTCTGTCTGTCTGTCTGTCTGTCTCTAAGACTGTCTGTCTGTCTGTTTGTCTGTCTGTCTGTCTGTTTGCTAGTCTGTCGGTCGGCCGGTCTGTCTGTCTGGCTATCTGTCTGTCTGTTTGCTAGTCTGTCGGTCTGTCTATCTGTTTGTGTAACTGTCTGACTGTCTATCTGTTTGCTAGTCTGTCGGTCGGTCGGTCGGTCTGTCTGTCTGTCTGTCTATTAGCTAGTCTGTCTGTTTGTTTGTCTGTCTGTCTATCTCTGTCTCTATCTCTTTTTCTTTTGCTCTCTCTCGTTCTCTTTCCCACTTTCCTCTCCCTCGTATCTTTCTCTATTCTTTTATGTAATCTTTTTTTTTCCTCTTTCTGGGTGCCTGTGTGCGTGTATTTATCGTTTTTCAAATTATCCCACTTGTCTTTCTGTCTATACTTTATTTCTGTATGTTAGGCTCCTCGTCCGTCTCCCTTCTCTCTAGTGCTTCTCTCTCTCCCTCCCTCCTCCCCTCTTTCCTTCCGTTGGTTCTAGCCCATGCTCGATCTCCTCATCATTGTTACTCGTTGCCTGCATACAGAAATATATTTTCATTCCCTTATCATTTTGCTTACCGCTCTTTTCACCTTTGCTTCTGTATGTTGCCGCGTTCGGTGTCTATTTCTGCTAATCTTCTCTCCTGGTTCCCTTTTTTCCCCCTTCATTTCTATCCTTCTTCCACTCTTTTTCTTTTTTTCTTTTTATACGCCTTCTCCTTCTCCATTATTCTCTCTCTTTCCCCCTCTCTCCGGCCTCTTTTTTCCTTCAAATGGTCTGTGTTTTCTTTTATCCGTCTTCAATGACCATCCTTATTTCTCCTTTCTGGGGTTCCCTACCAAGAGCAGGCTGAGAACCCCCCCTCAGATGGGGACAAAAACGTTTGGTCAGTAGATCGACCAGAGGGACAGGGATATAAGGAGATCAAATTGAATTTCATAATGTGTATACTTCCTTTCTCTCTTGTTATGTTTATGTTTGATGAATATCCGGCCTCTCCCTCTCCCTTTAAACCCCACAACCTGTCATCATTCTTCCACTGTCACCTCAGTGCTGTCGCCTCGTTGGCTGAGAGGTGGGGTCTCTTGGCTATGGTGCCCAGGACAAGAGAAGAGGTGAGATCTGTTCTTTCTCCCCCCTCTGTACTGTTCCTCTACTGATGAGACGTTGAACAAGGTTCCACTGTTTTCTATTAAAAGCCGCAAAGAGGGGAGTCTGATTTGGATGCAGCATCAGATTGGCCTTGACAACCTTGTTGCACCCCCCAGATCCTCCCTAGGATCCTCCCCTCCCCGCCCCCCCACCCCTCAGCCTGGTTGTTGACTGAGTCTTCGCATACAAGCCACATATTCACAAGATCGAACACTGTCAGGACAGCCCCAGCCGGGGAACATTCACAGAACAAAGAAGTAGTTCCTATATTGTTTGGTGTTCTGCACTCCACTTTGGAAATACAGGAAAAACCAGGGAGAGCCGAAAAGAGGACCGCAAAGCAGCAAAGGAAGAGGCAGAGAAAGAAAGAAGCTAAACACCAAGCACAGTTGTATGCAATCAGACAAACTCGAACGGGGGATTACCAGACGACCCTCGGTGGTTCCCCTCAGAAGGTAGCTGTGCAGACGCAGGGGGAGAGCGTTTGCGTGCACACGGGTTTATGTAGGGGATCTACAGTGCAGGACGAGATGGGAAGAGCAGCTGTCCTTCAAGGCTGTAAAGAGAGGAAGGAGACGCGAAAAGAGTGGAAGAAGCAAGAGACGCAGAGAGCTGAAATCAAAACGATCATTCAACAGGAGCAGACAGAGGTGAGGGGTTTTAGCAATTAGTCAATGCCTCGCCTTAGAGAACCTTTACCAGCTTCGGAGACCGCTCCTTATAGATTTGGCTTCATTCGCCTCCGTGGATGTGTTGAAATGGGAGGTGTGCGAGAAACAAGGGGGCTTGGGAGTTCCACGCCCCTGCTGAGAAGCGTTACCCCGCCAAGAAGAATCAGCAGCATCCATCAATCCGATCAAGAGCATACACCGAACAGACAGTACGAGGGGTATAGAGTGGAAGAATTGCCTCCGTCTGTCTAGGCACTTTTCCAGGAATCTTGGGTACGATATGCAATGGGAATGCCCATTTACAGAGCAAGAGAGTAAGCAGAAGGCATCATGCAGGGAAGAGACAATTGATGGGGGTGCAACATAGTAAGTAATCATGCAGGCATGGAGACGGCGTGTGTCTCTGTTCAGTCTTGTTGCACGACTGTCCGATCTCGTCCGTTTGCATTCGTTCTTTTCGTTTGAACAGTCGTCTTGGCCTGTTTGTCTACCCTGGGGGATCAAATTCTCGCAGTGCTTATCGTTTAGTTTGATAAGGGAATATCTGTCTGCGCTCGGCAGGAATTTTTTTTTTTTTGTGATCGTTTCAATCGTTGCGTGCCTTTGCTCAGCCGCGGGGCGTGGTGTTGGAGGAAGGGGGGCATAGTGTGGGTGAGGAAGGAAGGGAGGAGACGGAAGCAGGTGGCATGCAGTAAGGAGACAGAGCAAAGAGAGGAAGAGAAGAAGAGCTAACAGTGAGTGACGGCCAGAAAGGGAAGACTCTGTTTGTACAGCATGACGGCTGGAATAAGGCAGACATTCAGATCGATCAGAAAAAGAGAGAGCAAGAGTTGAAGTAGGCAGAGGTAGCTGTATTGGCTACAGATTAACCAATCAGAGAAACAGTTCATCTCATGTGCTGCTGCATTCCAGGTTCAACTCCTGTGAACGATTCTTCATCCCGCTTTTCGTATGAGAAAAGAGAGCCTGCTTTGCAGTCAGTCGTCATAAGCCTAATCAGCAGCAAAGGCTGGAAGAAGGAGAACATGACTTGAGGTGACTTGCATAGATTTGAGACCGTTCTGTATGGACCGCGCCTTTTTGAGATCAAATTGCCTCATGCTGATGAAGTGGCGGGACGCCACTCTAGAGGGAGGGGGCACCTAGCGTTGTGAAGGTCTGACAAGCAGTTGTGTCAGGATGAAATGAAGTACACACGCATAACGTGCGTAGGGCACATGCATGCATGCATGCCGGGAATTAATTGTGCAGCATGCAGTCTCTATGAAGACATCCGTTGTTTGTCTTACAGAACAGAGATAGCAGAATTACCCATGCATAACAGAACCTTTATCCGTATGTAGGAGCTGATCCCAGCTACGAGTAGCTGAGGGCCTACATCCCTACGTCAGCTAGGTTGTGAGTTCAGTCATTTTTTTAAAAAAGTTTTATAACAAAAAAATATGGTAGTGTTTTTATATGCTGTGCATGTTGTTGCATCACTATATTGATGAAAGTGGGGTGATAAGAGTTTAATTCGTTACCACTTTACGGTTACTAAGTTAAAGTTCGTAAAAGTTCCAAAGCTTCGGTAATGGTTATCCAAATTTTTATAAAATGTTAAGGTTCTAACTCATTTCTAAATCCGAAGTTTTTACCCGGTTCTGTCTCTGAATTGCTAGCTGAATTCCTATCTGCGACTCGATCGACAAAATAATATACAATTTCAATATATACTGGTGAGAGACTCCGTCGTTTTGACAAATCGTGTAAGCCATACATTTACTAGTACATTTACGTACAGATCGATTTCAAAGAGTTTTAATTCTTCAAAAAACATTGATTTCTTTGTGTGCGTATTATCATTTATGAGTCTCACGCTTAGTCTTGCGCCTCAATCCTTGTAATCACATATGAATCTTTTGGAAACATTCCAAGAACTCTGTTAGGGTGGCTTTGTCGCAATTCTCTTGTAACTTCATGACAGCAAGTTTTATCTGAGGCTTCTGTGATAAAGGGACGAGACCCCGTAAGCAGTGAGAGCACAAGAGTCGGATCACAGAGGCCATTCTCCCCTCGGTCCCCTTCCCGCCAGCAGCTGTCTCTCCACTCTTGGCTTCGTCTCTCTCGTCGCAACTAGCAAGGGCGGTTAGGGTTTTCAGTGCGAGGCCAGGGGGCAGGTTGTGGATCCGCATGTTCAATTGCTCCTCCAAAGGCTGGCGGGTGGCGGCAGTGGTCTCTGCTCTCTTCTGCCGGTCTTCCAGCTGAGCGTGTGCTGACATCTGACACACATACGAGAGTATATATATGCAGACACACACGAAACATGCACACAAAAGAAGACGTTCATGGAAAGCCGGGGTGTATCGATGAAGCCTGAAAGAACAAAAGAGGCAGCAAGGGAAATTGGAAAAGAGAGAATGATTTCTTGGCTAAGGGTGTCAAAGCCAGAAGTGAACTTGAGAGTCAAGTCAGAGCAGAACAACGACCAAGAAGATCAGACAGCCACACGGCAAGCAGAGAGGCAGATTGGGAACAAGGGAAAGCGGAAGAAACAGAGGGATACATGCAGGTGAGGGCAGCTGTGCAGAGGGGCTCGCTGAAGAGCAAATTGGTTGGGTCAACAGAGGGGAGAAAAGGTAGAAACGGACGAACGAACGAAAGGAAGGAGGGCAGCAAGGACGGAAAGCAAGGAGGGCGTGCAGAAAGAAAGAAAGAAAGAAAGAGAAACGAAGGAAGAGAGAAAGAAAGAAAGAAAGAAAGAAAGAAAGAAAGAGAAACGAAGGAAGAGAGAAAGAAAGAAAGAAAGAAAGAAAGAAAGAGAAACGAAGGAAGAAAGAAAGAAAGAAAGAAAGAAAGAAGGAAAAGAGGGAAAGGAAAGAGTTTGGTGACGGACTTACGAACTCACCAGATCGAGAAGGCATTCAGCTGTCTGCGCTGTCGCCCCAGAGAATTGATCTTCCGGCTTCCGACGTCCTTCCTCTCTCTTCCCTCCTTCCCTCAGACACGCCCCTTCTCTGATCTGACAGAGAAGCACAAAAAGCTCGCAGACGGCCCTGAAAGACAGAAGATTGCTTCTCTCACTCTCCCCCTCCCACAACGACCCTACTGTCCGCCCACTACCATTCCTG
This sequence comes from Chromera velia, assembly GCA_018398765.1. Taxonomy (NCBI): domain Eukaryota; family Chromeraceae; genus Chromera; species Chromera velia. Next base: position 15,332 of record JAHBMJ010001794.1, read on the forward strand.
TCTCTGCTACTGCACGGAAGAGGAAGAGCCCCCCTCTCCCTGTCGCTGGATGTGGGTGTCGACCCTCCAAGGACAGAGAGGTCCCTTGCCGCCCTCCTGCTCACACCCTCGACAGCAGCCAGTGCAAAACGGAGAACCTCAGGCCTTTCCGTCTCCCTCTTCACATGCCCCCCCACTTCTCTAGAAGCAAATTTTAAACCGCCCACCAGGATCTGAACCTCCACCGTCCCCCCACTCAAATCCGTTCTAACCGAACCTGACTCTCTACTCCATCCCTCTCCTCTTCCTGCTTCTCTGGGTAGTTTCCATCTTTCCTCAAAGTTCTCAGCGCACCGACTCAACAACACGCTTGCGGCTGTACAGAGCCGGCCTTCCTCTAATGAGAGGCCCCCCCGAGTGCTAGTGCTAGAGGAGGGTACGCAGAGAAGCTCAAGGTCTTGAAGCGAGAGCAGGAGTCGGACTCCTGATAGAAGGGGGTCAGGTTCCATTGCTGTGGATGGCAGATGAGGAGGGAGGGATACTGTTCCCCTTCTGCTGCGATTTGGTAGCCTCACCCCCTGTCCCTGCTGCTGTGTTTTGAAGACTAAAGAACCTGCGGCATCCCCTTCTCTGGACAGATGATCAATCTCGTAGTATCCGCTTTCTCTCTCTCTCGCCTTTCCGTGCTCTGCTGCCCCGGGTTTCCTTGACCACTGACTCTTCAAGGAGTCCGACACGGAGGCCGTCAGGGACACACAAGGATCCAGAAGGCGCAAGCTGACCTGAGTGAATGGGGTGGGCGCGGGAGGGGAGGGGAGAGAGGATGCAGACAGACGAATTGATTGATGGGAACATGGAAACAGAAATCCGACAAGTTCATGCAGCAAGGCAGAGCAATCATGAGAAGCATGCGACCACTGCTCCTTGCAGAGAATTTGGTAGTGAAAATTGCAGCAGCGCGGGACCAAGCAACACAGGTCGAAACAATTGCGGGCATAGAACAATCAAGACACTGCAGCAATAAACCAAATAATTATGGAGGGACGGAAGACTCAAGAGGAAATAAAATTGAAGGATCAAACGCGAAAATTCCTCTGCCTCCTTTGTTTGTGCCATCGCTCTGCACTTTCCTTCGATCCAATCGCCTGTGCCGCTTGCCTTACTCACTTGTTTCGACATGAAGAGCAAGTGTATGTTTCTTTCATCTTTTCATGTTCTGAACGGGTTGACGCAAACCTCTCTTCAACGAACACTCTTCTCTTCTAACAACGCCTACTTATTTCAGAGAAGCGGCACGGCTGACCTTCGCCATCGCCTCACAAAGCATCGCCGCCTCCAGATGTCCCAAAAGGCCCAACGACGGCTCCAGGACTCGCAGCAAGGCCTGCAAACAGAACAGAAGAGAAGAGAACAGAAGAGGGAAGGGAAATGGAATTAAGAGAAGAGGAGAAGAGACCGCCAACTTCTTCTGAAAAGGGGAAGTAAAGCGGTCCTGCAGTGAATACGACGGGCAACCACAGAGAGTAGAGAACACAAAAAGAATGGTAAAGCGAAAGAAGAAACCACCGAAAGGGCCATCCCTCCCTCCCACCGTCCCTCCCTCTCATGCAGTCTGTCTTCCTCTTCCTCAGCCAACTCACCCCCACGGCCTCCTTGCCCCTCTCTGCTGCCCACACAAAACGGCAGATTCGGACTAGATGTTCCGGGGCCATCATTCTCAAGTTCATCTTTCCTCCCCCGAATTGTCTTTTAATTGACCGTCCCCCTCCTTTCTCGACCAAGCTTGAATTCTCCTTCTCCTTCTCATTCTCCGGACACGCACTGTCAGAAACCGCAGCCGCGAGGGAATTCAACCAGGCCGAGACCACTAGGGCGGTCTCCCTTCTGCCCTCTTTCCTCTTGACCTCTTTCAAACAGTCACTGTCCCCTTTCCCCTCCCACTCTACAGACAGCTCATCTGACTGCATACTCTCTCCTCCCACCCGATTCACAGCCCCCACGGCCAAGGCCAGCTCCTGGCCCTTCCAATGGGACCACGCGAGAGGGAACGCTCTTCTCTCCTCTCGACGAGCAGAAAAAGGGGAAGAAACCCTTCGATCCTTCTCTTCATCCATGAACAGAGAGGCTTTAAATCCGCCCCCTGCTCTGCGCCCCCCGTCCGACGACGCCAGGGGCACCGCATCGTCGAGGGAGCGCAGGAGCATGGATCTGAAAGCAGACCCCGAGACGATGTCCGCACCCGAACCGCGAGCACACAGAGTGGGGCGGCGTCGGGCAATCAACGAAAGCAGAAGAGCGACGTGTTGGGGGTCTGAAAAACGAGGCCCGACCTCTGCGATTCGTGAGGACCATGCAACAAGAAGGGAGTCGAGGACCCAGAGGAGGGGGCGCTCTGGGACTGAGTCAAGGGGAGTGCTGCTGTTGTCATTTTGGGCTTCTTCGGATGGCAACGCAGTCGAGGGCTGTCCGGGGTTTACGTCTGCTTTTCTTGCTTTTTGTTCTGTCGGATCTTGAATGAGAAAGGGGGTTTCTTCTTGCATGGGGGGAACTCTTTCTGCAATTCTGTGGAGGTGGTGTAGGACCACTGAGAGGTGAGAAGGCTCGAGTTGCCACACACACTCGTGCAGTCTTCGTACGACTGCAGACAGGAGAGGGCGGCCTTCCTGAAGAACATCAAGAGAAGAACGATGCGGGCGGTTCTTTTGTTGGCTTAGGGTTACTGCAGTGTGTTTGGTTTGTTGTTCTTGAAGCCGTGCTGTTTCTGCGAGACGGTGAAAGCTGTCCACGACTGATGCAAGGGAGTGTGGGTGCAGGGAGTTTACACGAGGGCCTAAAAAGGGGAAAATGATGGAACAGACCAGGTCCTGAAAACTCGAGTGGCCCTCGAATTTCTCTTCGTCTGTTTCGAGCAGACGACAGAACATCCCCGTGGAGGCCGAAAGAATTTCCGCAAAATCCCGGGCGGAAAAGGGGGAGCGCATAGGACTTGGGAATTTGGGTGCATGTTTATTTTTGTTGCCTTTGCTGTTGCTCTGCAAGGGGAGCAGATGCCCCTTTATGATCGGATCTGTTCTTCGGGAGTTCCCTTCCTCTAACAGCCAGTCAGGTCCCCCGGCAGTAGACTCCACGTCCTCCTCCCACACACCCCTCTCTGTTCCTTTTCCCCCCCCTCCCCGTCTCTTCAAAGCCTCTCTCTCTTCTGCCTCTCTAGCACAACGAGTCTCCCAGTTGCTGTGCCGGAATCTAATCTCTTTGCAAACCACCCCGAAAAAGACTCGATCGGAAAACTCCAATTTCTCGAAGGAACTGAACGCTAGCGCTATGTCCATGGGGGTGCATTCTCGGATGGTGCTGGAGAGACGGACTGAAAGAACGTAGAGGAGGGGCGTATCTCTGTATTGAATTTTGCTGAATGCATTCAGCAGATTTGCCACACCAAGAGGGGGCAAGATGGACGTCACCTCTCTTCTCTGTAGGATCGAACAGAGCTCCCCCATATCGGCAGAATTTAACTGACGCAAGCAGAGAAGGGACACAACAACTCTGCAGAGGGACCTTGGGTGCGTCTTCAGTGTCCTCAGCCCCTCTTTTTCTTTCAGACGCTTGAGGAGCGCCTGAGAGAGACGGCCCGAAGGGGTGGGGCCCAGGGATGCGAAGGAGGACGCCACAATGGACAGACCAGTGGCGTCAAAACTGTGAATGCTCTCGACTGCCCTGTGCTCAAAGAGACAGACAACTGCAGGGTCTGGTCGCTGTCCGTGGAGCTCTGCTCCTTTGGCGACTGCATTGAGGACTTTGCAGAAGTTTTTGGGCTTTGTGGAGGCGGGCGTGTTGCTGGTGAGAAAGTCTTCTGCCTGACGAGCGCTGAGCCTATTTGGCCTCTTCAGGATGTCTGAGAAGACCTTCCAGCTTGCATGATCTGCAGCATGAGCGACAAGAGGAGCTGCAGACATGAGGGACGCCCAGACTCACACACACCGGGACCAGGAAAAGTCAACAGAAGATCGGCCGTCTCCGTCTACATGCTGTAAGTGTTCTTACAAATACTGAGTTGCAGGGATATTCCGTCCGCATGCAAAATTAGAACAAGTGGGCATGGGCTGTCATGGAGGTCATCCATGGTCACCCTGCGTGCTTGCTGCTTCCAGGTGGCAAGTCATGGCAAGTCGATCTGGGGACGACCGTCGACTGATTTATTTCTCATCTTTGAGTTTGCCGACGGTCTCCGCATGTCTCCGCCCGTCTCCTTTGCTAACGTGCCCGCGCGCGTGCGAGTTTTTGCGCAGTGCATGGTCCAAAACATGCAGAAAAAAAGTCGGACCAGTTTTTGCGCAGTGGTCCAAAACAGAAAAAAAGTCGGACCCGCGTGCCGGATTTTGCAGCCGAGGCCCCCGCGCGAGGGCGCGGCCGCCGCCGCGGGCCCCCCCAGGGCCCCGGCCTAAACGTGCGGCGTTTGCATGCATGCATTTGCATGCAGCACGATCGAGTGCAACATGCACATGTGCATGCATATATATAGAAAAACTGCGAGCACGCAGTTGATAATTAATTAAAACTCTTTCGCTATATATATATATATATATGTATACTACAACGTGTAGATCAGAAGAAGACTCGGCGTCTTCAACCTGATCTGACGCAGATTTGCAGTCTGCAAGGCGAGGCTGGGGAAAGAGGACACCAAGCTGAAAAGAGTCTTCCCTATCGGTCTGTCTAAACGATCAGTTGTTTGAACAACAGTTGGTGAGGTGGGGAGAGGCATCATTGTCATCCTGCATTCTTCTGTCCTATCGGTAGTACATAGTTCTGTTGCATCGAGAGAATGAGTGAAGAGAGTCTGGGAGACGACGACTTCGTGCAGGACGACAACGGGTCCGAGAAGGCAGATTCCTTCGACGAAACATGGGAGAAAGCTGTTGCACGACACCAGGAGGAGAAATCGAACAAGCAGAGCGACTCCAGACCCCAAACAGCCCAGAGACCCAGGTCTGGGCAAGGCCGCCCATGGTCTTCGTCTTCCTCCAGGGCCTCTGCGCCCTTTTCCCGCCCTGCCACTGCCACAGCGATGCCATCAGATCGTTCCGCACACGGGGACAGAGAGAACAGAGAGAGCAACACAAACAACACCCCCAGCGGGAATGCAAACAATGGTGCAAGTTCCAACACAGGAGGTCCGCCAGGAGAATTGGGTCTCCACCCACAGCGTCGCTCCAGCAAGGAGTCTGCATCCTCCCTCGGCACAAGCCAGGCGGCCCAGATGGCAAGAGAGATCGTTCTCGAGGCATCCCAATACGTCGGGGCGCCAGACTCACAGAGCGAGGGGGGTGGGGGGTCATCTACCAGCAACCACGCAGCAACAGTGGCAGTCGACATTCTCCAAGCAGCCACCGCAGCCATGTACTCGAGAAACTCCCTCTCAGACAGTGTTGGGGGTGTGGGTGTTGTGGGGGGTGTCGGAGATGGAGAGGCCGAGACGGTACTGTCGGGATACACCGGAGTTTCCAGAGCCCGCAGCTCTGTGGCCTCCAACGTGATCCCGGCCATGGCCCACGGCAAAGGAAAGGGGCTGTACGAGGACCCCCACGTGATGCAGCCGTCTCCTGATGGAGGCATGAATGGCTCATTTAACGAGGGGAGCAGAGGGGAAGAAAAGGCAGACAGAACCTCACCCCCTGCGTCCCAAAAAGAAGAAGGCGACATCAGCAGAGCGTCTGGTGGTGAGCGCAGCGCAGAAGAAAGCCGACCTGGTCAGTCGTCTGTAGGCGCTGACGGTGGCTTAGACGGAGACGGAGAGGGGGGTGCGGTTTCCCAGAGTCGTGATGATTTGGGTGCAGGTGAGCTGTCTGAGTTGTCCCCCTCCCCCTCAGAGAGTGCTAGGGGTCGAAGTCGCACGATGAAAAGTGACAGTGTGAGCCTCTCCAGGGGAGGGAGGGATGAGATGACACAGGAAGTGTCCATCAGCAGCACCACCCGCCCAGGGGAGGAGGCGCATGGGGGGCAGAATATCTACACAGAGGGGGTGCATGGGGGGATTCGGACAGGGGTGGAGCCTGTGGATGGAGACGGAATGGGAGTGTGGGGGAGGAGTGCGGACTCGATGGACGCCCCCCCCGCCATCCTGAGGCCTCAGGACGGCAGGCCGGGGAGAAGGCCGAGGACGTGCAGTGCCACCAGAAGCGATCGACCTCTCACATATGCAGAAGCAACGGCGGCAGGACTTGACGGCACAGGTCTGTTCGTTAAGTGCGTGACTTTTCAACTTGAATTCACCAATCGTTCCAGCACATAGAGGACTCTAGTAGGTGCATTCCTGCCGATCAAAGCACAGACATGCAGGACTCTTTCTTCGATCCTCTTCAGGATCCCCCCACAAAGAATCTGGTGCCGATTTTGTGCATGACCTTTTGTCTGTTTGTTTCTCTTTAGCGAGTCCTGTCGAAATTCAATGGCATCTTTCTCAGATTCAGAAGACAAAAACTGCTGTACATCTGATTGCAAATGCATGCAGGTCTCTTTCCTCTCGGTGGAGCCTCAGGAGGCATTGCTTCACGGGACTCGCTGGGACTGGGAGGGGGCATGATTGGAGGGCAGATGGAGGGGGACATGATGATGGGATTCGGTGACACTGGCACAAAGATCCCGGAAAGACCCAAGACAGCCAACAGAAGTGCAGCATACATCAAGGCAGCAAAAGACCGGGAGCAGAAGAGAACCGCAATGCTGGACGCAATCGTCGAGAGGGTAGGTCTGGCCGTCTGTTGTTTGTTGCATATGTCCTCTCGAGTCCGCACGTCTACCTGCTTTCTGTATTGTCTGCCTCTCAAGTCTGTCTACCTGCTTTCTGTATTGTCTGCCTCTCAAGTCTGTCTACCTGCTTTCTGTATTGTCTGCCTCTCAAGTCTGTCTACCTTCTTCTTTATTGTCGGCTTCTTGCCTAGACTTATGCCGAAGGATTTCAGCGATATGCTCTGTTTTGGTTTGCTCAACGGTCGGTTCTTCTGCTCTGAGTGTGTCTTCGCCGCGTTGCATCCATGTTTTGATGCAAAACTCCGCATGAAAATATTTGATTATTGAGAAAGAGAGACGCCTTCAGCCTTTCTTCTCAGCCAGCTGAAAACACAGCAGGAATGCCTTTCTCTTTCTCTCTCTCTCTCTCTCTCTCTCTCTCTCTCTGTCTCTGGGTGTGTACACATTTGGATTTATGTGCGCATGTTTCTCATGTTGTGTCGCTCCCTCCCTGCCTCTGTGTGTCCGTGTCTGTGTGTCCCTCAATCAATCAATCAATCAATCAATCAATCAATCAATCAGGGTCGGAGAGAGTCCCAGTACGACGGCCTTCAGAAACTCGGGGAGGTCCGTCGGGGGAAGGCTCTGGGTAGGGGGGGCGGGGCATAAAGGGAGGGAGATCTGTCGCTAGTATTCAGGTGTTTCTGTAGGTATACACGCAAAAAGCAAAATGCCTCTCTCTCTCTCCCTTGCCTGCTTTTTTTTCTTTCAGTTTCCGCCTCTTAAAACGGTGATTCCCTGGTGCGCTTCATTCACTGTTCTCTTTCTCTCGCAAGCTGGTTTTGAAACAAGACTTTTGGTTTAATTCTTTGTTCAGCTTCTGCCGCCTGCGTATGGACCTCTTTGACCTTCCTTGTCCCTCTGCCTGTCTGTCTGTGCTCCATCGATCGATCGATTTTTCAGGCCAATGATTGGGCAGAGCAGCTGGGCATAGACTACTCGTACAGGTGAGTCAGGAGAATGGAGGGGGACGAAAAACTGTCAAAAGGCACAGACAAACGAAAAGACAGAGAAAGAGAATGAGAGCGTCTGTACGAGAGAAACTCACGGACAGAAGAGGGTGGGTGGGTACGATGACGCACGCAACGATTGAACAGATACACAGCCCACTGACTGGCGGCGGGAACTTCGTGCATAAATTCACGATTGAGAAGACTTCTCGGAAAAGTTGCCAATAAATCCATTTTTCTTCTTTGAAGTCTTTCTTCGTTTTTATTTCTCATTGTGCAAGAAACTTTCGGATAATTTGCTCTCTTCGTTCAGAGCTTTCAAGAGTGCCAACGGAGAGCTAAAGTGCCGTGTGTACGAGAAGGGCGCCCTGAAAAAGGAAATGTCTCTAATGGTCAGCCGCCAACTTTCCCTCCCTTCAATCAACACACACCCGCGTGCTCGCTCAGAGACCTTCGATCAACTGGGGGGCCTCCGAAGAGCAGGCAAAATTGATTGTGTGTGTCTCTTGTTGAATTGCCCTCCTGTCAAACTTCTGGACAGCCACAACCACTGCACCTTTCTTCTTCTACCCATCGACTTCAACGCCCCTTTTTCACTCGAATTTTCTCTCCTTCTATCAACCCGCCATGGACTGTTCCTTCCGTTCGGACGGCTGTTGTCTTCTCCTCTCTTTCTGCTGCCTGCCTGTCTACCTCGCCACATGCGCACCCACGGATGGGATGAGCAGACAGACTCTCTTCCCATACAGACAGCAACGCCAATCGATGTGATAAAGTGCTTGCACCACACTGACGCATGCGCGCAGGTCTTCGAGACCCACGAGTACCCCCGACTGAAGGGAAGGTTCAACACGCTCCAAGGGAGGCCCGTCAGCCAGCAGAGCAACGCGAAGGTCGGTCTGCACAAAATGAATAAACGCAGCATTCCAATCGATCAGCCTCTTCAGAAAGACATTCGTTGAATTGATTTGGATCGGCAAAGAAAGTCGCATTCACTGCATCAGATCAGATAACATATCTCATCTCGAGGTCGGGGCATCCAGAGTGTTTTATCGCGTTATCTCTCATTTGTTTCCCTTTGTATCATTTTCTTTTCTTTTGGTCCTTCCCTTCAAATTGCTTCTTAATTGCAGGAAAAGTCTGCTGTCTTGGCGATGGCCCAAATGAAGAAGAGACGCCAGGTTGGTAAGCTAGAGAGGTAGACAGGGACAGAAAAGGAAGGCCGTGATGGGGGGGCAGCGGGGGTCAGAAGAGTGTGGAGGCTGTGACTGGTGAAACGATCTCTCACGAGATGCCAAGCTATTGAATAGTGAGAACTTGGTTCTGCGTCAGCTACTCCACGAGCTCTTGGTTTCTTTATTGTCTGTGTTCTTTCTGCTTCTCTTGCACCTCTTCTGTTCTGTTGTGTTCTGATGAATGCTTCTTCTGTTCTAACGACCCTGTCTTCTTTTCTACTTTCATTTTGTGCATAGAGACAGAAGACGTCCGATCGTTGCCTTTTCCTCCACATGTGATTGTTCCTTGCCGTCTTCAATGCGTCGAGCCGTGTTTCTCTCTCTCACCCCGCCTGCTATGAATGTCTTTCTCTTCCTTCCTTCCTTCCTTGCTTCCTTCCTGCCTTGCTTCCTTCCTTCCTTGCTTCCTTCCTGCCTTGCTTCCTTCCTGCCTTGCTTCCTTCCTTGCTTCCTTCCTTGCTTCCTTCCTGCCTTGCTTCCTTCCTGCCTTGCTTCCTTCCTTGCTTCCTTCCTTGCTTCCTTCCTGCCTTGCTTCCTTCCTTGCTTGCTTCCTTCCTGCCTTGCTTCCTTCCTTGCTTCCTTCCTGCCTTGCTTCCTTCCTTGCTTCCTTCCTGCCTTGCTTCCTTCCTTGCTTCCTTCCTGCCTTGCTTCCTTCCTGCCTTGCTTCCTTCCTTGCTTGCTTTCTTCCTGCCTTGCTTCCTTCCTTGGTTCCTTCCTTCAGTACGAGCTGCAGCAGGCCCTCTTGAGCACAGTCCAACTGACAAACCGCTTGAGGGAGCAGCTGCGAATTCTGGACGAGCACGCCACCGCTTTCTCTCCTTTCATCATCGAATGAACGAACTGAAGGGAAGGGGAGGGGAGGGTCTGACAAAAAAAACCAATTTGAGTGCCAAGAGTGAGTGCAGCTTCCTGCGTCTTCTACAAGGAGAAGTGCCAATCGGATGACCGAAGGGTCAAGAAAGGGGACGTGGTGCATGATGATCCAATGCGACGATGTCGGTTCACTGTTGCATCTGTTTTTTTTTTTTTCACGCCTTTCTAGCCTCTCGATCAAATTCGTCACCAAAAGGCACACACTCCCGCTGGCATAGCCTGGCAATTAAACCAATCACGCCTGGCGTCAACAGAAAACGAAAAGGGGAGACGTGAGTAAAAGTCAGGCTGGAGATTTGTCCAAGCTCTTCGCTAAAGAGGTTGGGCGGGAGGTTGTGAAGTTTGCCATGAACAAGAAAAGAGAGCGAAAGCTCTCTTACGAGAGCTCAGACTAAACTGGTGTCTTGACTTTCTATTGAAATTGCTAAAATTGCTTGGAATCTTTTTATATGTTTGCCGATGCATGATGTGTCAAACAACATAAAATAAAATCTTTTGCATTGGTCTCTTCTGACTGGAACATGATTAATATTCCTGAATTTGCTAAGAAAATCATTTTATATATAACTTTTGCTAGAGCGTACAGTTTCTTTCTTTATTTCAGTTAAATTTTTATATTCCTGTATTTAATTATGTAATATGTATATCCTAATATTAAATTGTTGGATTGATTCATTGATTATAATAAAATTATGGCTATAGAATTATAATTTTATTCTATTTTATTTGTCAATCTTTAACAATCTGCCTTACATGTCATGACTTGCCAAACGCTAGACGACTACTATGTGTAATCAGCCACTTATAGAGAGGTGGCGGCGAGCGTGCAGTGGTCGGCCCGACTCGGCCGGTCCCGAGC
>JAHBMJ010001795.1:0-25952 GCA_018398765.1 Chromera velia
TTCCTCCTTCCCTCTTTGAAATTCTGATGCGTGTCTGCCTTGTTCCTCCTTCCCTCTTTGAAATTCTGATGCGTGCCTGCCTTCTCCCTCCTTCCCTCCTTGAAATTCTGATGCGTGCCTGCCTTTCCTTCCTTCTGCCTCCTTCCCTCTTTGAAATTTTGATGCGTGCCTGCATGTCCCTTCTTCCCTTTTTGAAATTCTGATGCGTGCCTGCCTTTCTTTCTTTCTTTCTCCCTCCTTCCCTCTTTGAAATTCTGATGCGTGCCTGCCTTCTCCCTCCTTCCCTCTTTCAAATTCTGATGCGTGCCTGCCTTCTCCCTCCTTCCCTTTTTGAAATTCTGATGCGTGCCTGCCTTCTTCCTCTCTCTTTCCTCCTCACCTTTGAGTGCGTGCTGCGTGCCTGCCAGACAGACAGACACCTCTGTTTGGTGTGTCTGACTTTTCGCTCCCTCCTCCTCACCTTTGAGTGCGTGCTGCGTGCCTGCCAGACAGAAAAACACCTCTTCTTGCTGCCTCCTCCTCACCTCTGAGTGCGTGCTGCGTGCCTGCCAGACAGACAGACACCTCTGTTTGGTCTGTCTGATTTTTCGCTCCCTCCTCCTCACCTTTGAGTGCGTGCTGCGTGCCTCGTGCCTGTAAGGGCCCACCCAATTGACCAGGCTTCACACGGACGAGGAAGATGGGAGCGAGAGAGTGCAGACAGACAAACAGAGAGCGAATAAATTGATGCTCAGTCTGAGTTAATCTGAAAAGGCTGAAAATAACTCAAATTATTCGTTTTTTAAAAAAAGAATGTGGAACTTTAAATGAATTTATAAGTAAAGTGGATTTACGTTTAATTAAATTTGTAGATTTTTGACTAGATTTTTGATGAAATTAGAGCTTCCTTATTTACTTAAATTCACGTTTTACACTTACTCTAGCATTTTAATAATTTTACTTAAATTGTACATATAATATAAGACTTAGTTAGAGCTAGAGCTTAGAGTTGGTGTACCAACTTGCTAACTAACTTGCCTAGATTTTAAATAATTTGTCTCAGAAAATGTCTACTTTTAAAAAATTGATCAATCAAAAATCAATCATGTAATGATATGTGATAATTTTTTCTATTTATAGAATTCAAATTAAATATTGTATAGTCAATTAAATAAAGAATTAATTTTATTTATCTTAACCGGCATCAGAATTTCAAAGTAGGAAGGAGGCAGAAGGCATGCACGCATCAGAATTTCAAAGAAGGAAGGAGGCAAGACAGACAGATAGGCAGACAGAAAGACAGATAGAAAGACTGATGGAAAGTGAAGTCTCCTTGTGAAGACCCGTGGCAGGCAGACGCTGCACAGATCGGAAGAGAGAAGGTCGGTCTCCTACCAGAAGAAGCGAGAGGCATACGAGAGGCAACAGAGACGGGCAGAAAAGTCTGAGAAAGTCTGCGAACTATTCCGAAGAAAGAGACCTGCCAAAACAAGAATGCGATAAGGCAGGTGAACTTACACGCACTCGATCTGAGCTTGTGGGGGTGCCAAAGGCTCGTACAGGAGAGCGAGCGACTGCAGAGAAAGACGAGCGGCACAGAGGATGCTCTTTCAACATGCATGCATGCAACGAATTTTAACGGTCTTAAAATAGGCCCAAATAGGCCCAAGTACCGATACAGAAATCTGACAAAAAGTCTGACGGCTATATAGGTCCTGGAAATCTGCTCGCGGGTTTATGCCCTTCGCGTGGCGCCTTTATAGGCGTCAGATTCGCGTTGATGCCTCGCGATTTGCGGTCAGACCCTCTATAGGGCCCGTCAGATTTCAGAAATCTTTCGCCCGTCAGATTTCCTATATAATCAGACTGATTGACTGAACATCAGAACATTCATGCAACTGAACGTCAGGCTCCATGGAGACTCAGTGACTGGACTCTCGGTCCAACATGTGTGACTCTTTCTCCCAGTTACCAAAAGGGAGCCGCCGGCCGTCCGTCTAGCTGCAGCTAGGCTTCTGCTTTACCTGCCTTCTGGAACCCCGGATGAAGCTCCCATCGTCCTGAGCGGGGGGTCAGGCATTCGTCTGCCGTCTCCTTCTTCGAAGTTGCAGTTTTGAAGCAACGCGGTGGGCTTCTGTCCGAGTATGATAGAGCACAGCTTGTTGCTTCTAGAATCACTTGACTGAGTGGCTGTCCGAGCAGCCTGCCCGCTTGGGCCCTTTCTCTCTTCAGTCTAGCATACCTCTCTTTCATCATGCGGAGAGTCGTGCCCTCTGTGTGTATCCACCTGAGCCTCGCCGTCCTTCTATCGTCCTCGTCTCCCAATAACACAAAGGCAGTGGCCCAATTCACCTCATCCCCCTTCAGCTCTCCCTTCATTCCTTCCAGTCCCGTTGGGGGCAGCATCACCATCAACAAACCCTCCTGCCATGGACACTACTGCCTGGGTCTCCAGGGACAGAGCTGTTCGGCCGCCTGTCAACAGGTCAGAATTAGGCATCTCACTTTTGACGCGAAGGGTGTTCTTGGGGTTCTCGGCAGAAAAGTGATGGCCAGAGTGTCAGAGAAAATCGAAGCGAATCCACAAATGCCTTCAGGAGTACCTTCTCCGTACTCCGCACCGACCACTTGTAGGTGCAGAGCTTTGCCTTGTCCTTCTGATACTGTTTCATCATAGCGGCTCGGCTCTCTACAACACGCACACACAGAGCAGCAGCAACAGAACAGAAACGCCTTCATCCTCATCTCATGAAAAGGGCTCTTTGTCATTCTCGCTTGCTGTTTTGGTTTCTTGGTGGGACCTCGTGCAGCGTAGTCTACACTGACGTCATTCGTCAAATCAGCCGGGCACAATTTCATTGACTCCATCATGGGAATGATGCATTCATGGCCTGCAGGTGGGCAGGTCTTGCAGCTCAGTGTACCCAGGGAGAGGGCGCACGAACGGGAACGATGCCCGAGAGATGTTCGATTCTGTGTGGCAGCTGGGGTGCACCAACACGGACTTCCGTGGCCGCACGCAGCTGTACCACCCTGCATACGTCTCTAGCACCGCCACCGTCATGCACCGCAAGTGCGTAGGGACAGACAACGTGTGGTACCTCAGCTGTTCTGCCTTCCACAGCCAGATGCGGAGGCTGTGCCACTGTCCTATGCCAGGAGGGCACCCTGATATGTGCAAAGTCGGCACTGCGTTTGACGGTCCCTGCAGTGTGGGACAGGGAGACTGCGATTCCAGTCATGAGTGCGTGTCTGGAACTTTGACGTGTGGGACCAACAACGGCGGTTCGTTCGGGTTTTCCTCTGCCACAGACGTGTGTGTGTACCCCTCGTGGGGTGAGAGGTACTGGACTGTCAGGGAAGGGTGGAGATTCGGGTTGAGGGGCAGATCCTGTTCTGAGGCCTGTGGGTCGACTAACATAGCCAGTCGGCACATCACCGATGGGGCCTACTGGGCTCTGCAGAATCTCTTCTCGCCTTCCTTCGAGGCGTGCAAGAGAGACAAGATTGCCACCTGGTGGGCTCATGACCAACCTGCTGTGGTGACAGACATGACAGATCCCCACGGCAACTACGGGCGTTGTTTGGGATTTGCAGGATCCCAGATGCCCTCCAGTGGTGTCTTGACGACATCAAAATATCCCACCGTGCAGAGGTTCTGCAGGTGTCTCACCAACGACCTGTCCTCACAAGCACAGGCGGTACTGAACGCCAATTCCCTGGTGGCCGCAGGTCAGGCGAAACAACCGCAACACGTGTGTGTGTGTGTGTGTGTGTGTATGTGTATGTGTGTGTGTGTGTGCGTGTGCATGTGCCGACATACTATGATGGTGTGCGGAAACTTTCTGCTGAAAGCGACTCGCTGCAGGCCAGTATGTCGTATATGGAGCTGCATGGGAAGTTGTCCTTTCTTTCTTTCAGCTTTTGAAGGAGATATTGTACTTTTCTCTGAGGACCTGGGTGAGGAAAAAATATGCATTTCCAAAGCACATGTATGTGCGAACAGAAATTTCCTAGTGCTGAATGTCAAATTTCTCGTTCGTTCATGCAGTCGCTATGGCTCGGGGAGACGGCAGGCGTTTGCGAGAGTTTGGGTACGCGGGTGTGCGGATCAGGGGTCAACAGAACGGGGGGAGCGTGTCTGCAGACAGCAGATGGCACATCGGGAGTATGACCAAATTCTGGACATCGACACTTGTGAGTGGTTACGTTCTCTCTTTCTCATCGCTGAATTATTCATCGATTTATCCGCCCTGGTCAATAAGTGAGTGAGTCGCTAGCGGCTGAGTCAAAAATCAGATCGAATGCGTGACTCGCAGCGTGAGGGAGTAGAAAAAAGATGGAAGTGAAAGGCGGGCACAAGACTTGAAGGTGAAGAGACCAACTTTTAATCGCTCTCTCTCTTCACAGGGGGTGGGTGGGCATGTGAGAGTATCCAGAATCTGTTGCAGAAAAGAATCACCAACCATGCATGTGAAGGGCCCGAAGATAAAAAAGTGGACCCCGAAGAAAAAATGGAAGCAAAGAACGGTTGACTGATTCCCATTCTGAACTCAAAAGCACTTTTTTCTCTGTTCTGTCTCACACTCCAAGAACGGAGGAACTGAGGCCAAAAACAAAAGCTCGGACTGGCTCCTCCATTCCTCTTCAGTTCATGTTGTCATCTCGTGCCCTTTCTCTCCTCCCTGTCCACCCGCCCTAAACAGGTAGGCATACTCTTAGAGGAACCCTCCAACGCCGCTTTCTCCTGGTCCTCCACCCTCAAGGCCCTTTGGGACGCCCGTGGGTCCTCGCACCACAGCGGCATCTTCCAAACCTGGGCATCCCTCAGGGCAGCGAGTCGCTACACTACAGCCACACTCGCAGACTTCGCCACCCACGCCGCGGGCATGTGCAGCAACCAGGAACCCTGCGGTGCCGACCCGAGTGTGGACATGGGTACATCCTCCTCGTCTTGGCACATCCGTGCTGTTGCTTCGTGTTTAAAGAGCTCGACAGGCCAATCTGGGTCGAATATTTATTCCAACCACGACTTTGTTGTCCTTGGTGTTGCTGCAGAATTGCTTGCACAGACCTCGTATGAGTCTGCGATGCTGTCTAGGATTTTCACCCCATTGGGGATTCAAAGCGGGTGGTGGGGGAGCCCACAGGGGTCCAGGGACGGTTGGGGCCACTGGGGGGGAGCGGGTACACCGCAAGATCCCACCAGCAGGCCGTCTCCGTTCCATCCGATGAGTCCTTCAGGGGACTTGGCTGCCTCTGTTGACGATATCATGAGGTTTTACAGATGGCATTTGAGGGGGGTCCTGGGGTACAGTTCCAGTTCTCCTCGTCTGTCTCGAGGGGGGTTTCAGAGCCTGCACACACCCACAACGGGGTCGTGGGCGAAGGGGATGTTCACAGGCACGTGGAACGGGAAGGACTGTATCCAGCACAATGGAAGCATTGGCAGCTGGCTGTCTCTTGTGTGGGTGTGCAAGGGGTCGGGGTTGGGGGACAGTGATGTCCATTTGATGATCAGCAGCACGGGGGGGGCTCCTGGAAATGCTGCTGTGAACTCAATGCTCTCAACGCTCAGGGGGCTGTGAGGGGAGTTAAGAGAAGAAGGAAAAAAGGAGGCGTCCAGATGAGATGTGGCCAGAATTGCGACACAAGATCGAGCGCGTTCCATCGATCTGTGGGCACAGACTGAGCTACCTCTCTTGTAGACCTTCCTTTCCCCCTTGTCTATCACACTTCTTAAAGAAAATTAAGTGGAAGCCTGAATAACACACTCAAAAAAGAAAACTGCGGAAAATGTTGTTTCTTAACCCCAGCAACTGGAATGTGGATTATCTATCAAATTATGATTCAAATATTGTGAACAGTAATATGTAGTATCCTGTTGGTGGGCCAATAGTAGCGAAAGCCGGTGGCTAGGCATAGGATATTAAAAACAATAATCAAAAATAATAATCAAAACAAAAAAAAAATGATGATATGATTCAAATACAAAAAATGTACAATTTGACCTATAGGTTACTACTAGGACCTTCCGGTCACCTAAAAACGTCTTCAAAAATTCAAATTTATTGTTTTAGGATTTTTGAAAGCAATTTTATCGATTTTTATGGAGATAAATTTTGAAGTTAGTCTGTACACGATAGGCTGACTTACAGAATTTTTGTATTTCCCTCTTCAAGAATTTTAACAACTCTAATTAGCACCTCTGCCCATCCACCAACCCACCCTTGATTCCCCGCTGGCATCTTCATTTTTACCTTTCGCATTTTTTGGAACTCTGAAACCTTCGCGACCCTGAAAATATTTCCAAAGCGCGTCCTGTCATTGGCTTCGATCATAAGACCAAAGGTTGCAGTCTCTGCGTTTCGCTTAAACATGGGTGCGCATAAGCACTGTGCTGTCCAGTCTTTGTGCTTGGGATCACGGGCAACAGGACCAGTGAACCGCCTTCCTGAAGCACCGAACACTGCCTGTACCTGCGCCAATTCATAACACTCTACCTCTTCCTTGCTTCCTTTCAACTTGCGCATCGTGTGCAGCCACACCCACCCCTTCTCCTTGATGATATTGCCAGCATCATCTGCTGCACGCTTGCCCCTTGCCTGTTCGCGGTCCAAACGAAGCCCTTTGGCCTCAAGAGCATCAACAATGGGATTTTCTTTCTCAAGCACTGTCATTTCTTCTTTCAACACAGCAGCGATCGGTCGAAGCTTACTGCTGCTGTCTTCAATCAAGATTCGGAAAAACTTGTCTCGAAAAATGCGGCGGCCGACAGAATACGACGTTGGTCAAATCTCGCCCTCGAGCTCACGGAGGGCAGGGCAATACGTACGAGGGCCAGCCCAACTTTTTGCGTCCTGCTGCGTAGCACAGCAAAGAAGAGTCCGAGGATGATAAGATTGAGCAACTAGTTTTGATGGTGAGTCATCACATCGATCGACTTGAAAAGAAGGAGAAAGAGGGGAAAGCGGATGTGAAAGAAGTTACTCTTCTGGCGTTTTTGAAAGAGATTCGGGCTTCGGGACCTCCCAAGAGTCCAGGGAGAAACTTTTTTCTCAATGAGGAGAGGAAAGGCACTTTCACAAAGATCGATGGAAAAGAGAAATTCAGTTTTATCTGTGTTTGTCGTGCTGACACGAAGGGAAAACAGGTGACCCCAAACCACTTCACAAAGGAAAAGGACAAGTCATGGAGCATGTATGCGTGGTTTGACCATTGCAAAAGAGAGCATCCTGAGATCAAAACCGCAGACGGACGTCAAAAGAGGGGGCGGGGTCGGCCTCAATCTGCTGTGACGCAGGCAGCCAAAAAGAGGAAAATAGAAGAAGAAGAGAAGAAAAAGAAAGAGGAAGCAGCAAAAGCGAATGTAAAAAGAGAGAGTAAGAAGCAGAAAGACGCCGATTCAGAAGTGAAGGGGGGCAGAAGAAACAGACAACGATATTCACCTTTTTTGGCCCTGGACTCTCTGAAAAGAAGACGGATGGTTTCGCCCCACAGGGGGCACTTCGACTCGGAAGAGAAGGGGTCGTAGGAGGGGATGAGACTCAGTTAGTTGATAGAGTTGAGTTGTTTCTCCCCAAGTGGATCGACTATACACTTCAGCTGCAGAATGAGGAAGAGGGCGATTGCGCTCTTTCCTCTCTCCCTCTAACAACCCCTGTCACGAAAGT
Source organism: Chromera velia (assembly GCA_018398765.1). Taxonomy (NCBI): domain Eukaryota; family Chromeraceae; genus Chromera; species Chromera velia. Next base: position 7,653 of record JAHBMJ010001795.1, read on the forward strand.
GCCGGGGGATGGAAGATGTTTGTATCATTGCTTCTCTCGCAAATTCGGAGGGACGTGCGAGTCTCACCTTTCCGGGATCACCAATTTTATTCGAACAGTGGGGAGTGGTGAGACCCTTGTGTTTGGCACACCGATCGGGGAGGAGGAAGGTTGGATTACGCTCTATTGTGCCAACGACGTCAAGAGACTCGGCCTTCTGTCCGACAAGGGCCTGTCCGGCAGACGGAGTCTTGACATAGACAAATATACCGTGCTCTGGAAGGTCGCCTCATTGAAGAGCGTGTATGGGGTTGGTATGTGGAAATGATTTGCTTCTCATTCATAAAGGACATGCGGATTCACGTCTTTGGAAAAGAAACTGATGTGTACAGAAGACTGTGTGTCCTAGGTAAAAAGGAGATGAAGAAAGAATTTTTTTTACTTTGGCAGCAGAAAGTGGAAGGGGATCACTATGATATGCTAGAGCCTCATTCTGTTCTCCAAGCCTAAAAGCTGTGATTGAGGTCATTGTCTTTGCTCTCAATGTACCTCAATGAAAACAATTGTAAATAAAGTGTTTCGTAGATTTTTATAAAAAAGATCAAAGCAGTTAGAACTTACATCTTGACTAGTGTTTTAAAATGACTTGACCTAGGTCTTGATCGTTTAATTCAAAACTAGTTTCAAAAATAAAAAAAATCAAAATCAAATATTAAAAAAAAAAACTGGAAAAAATGACGTTATGTTTTATTATTTGATTTTGATGTCCTACGCCTAGGCCGGTGGGTTATTTCACAGCCTGGCTAAAATCTGCGCATATCATGCATACAAAGTTTGTTCTTTTTATATCTGTTTATATAGATAGATTGAGATTGAAAATGATTTAAAATGAGTCTTGTTTCTTTTTTTGTGTAACATATGCTTACCATTCGATGCGAATTGATAGTAGTGATAATAAAGTGAGATTAGGATTAGGATTAATGTCCGGAGGATTGGCCTCCTGCCCCAATACCGAATATCCGACCGTGATTCCGACGTACGGCTTCCAGGGAAAGCACCTAAATGCATTAGACCTCCCTGGCCGGCCCGTACAGGTCTAGCCTGTGCCGCGAACGGATCACATTGAAGTTGTGATTGAACAATTAATCACCTGTGTGCTAGCCTGTATGTGTATGTGAAAGGGCTCACTCCATTTCAAACTTCAAAGCACGGTTTGAAAGGGAATGATCCCAGAATTGTAGATGAACAGCTCAAAGCACGAGTTCCAAAACCTCCCAGCATCCCATCCTCCTCCTTTTTCCCTCCTCTTTTGCTTCTTTTGTATTACTCTACACCCTTTCATACTCTTTAATTCTTCCCTCTCTTTCTTTCTCACTTTTCCAAGTCTCCTGATGCAGCCTATCTAACTGTCTTCTTAGTGCTTGGCTCAAATTGTCTCCCTTTAAAAAATTTTCTTTTCTATTCTCTCACTACTTGTCTTTTCATCATGACGTCTTTCAGAAAGGTATCGACATTCTTGTCGGCCTCATTCAAAAGAAAAGAGAATAGAGCGATCTTGTTTACCTTCCCTTCACCATCCACTTTCTATCTGCTATTATTTGCAGCTCTCTCCTTTCTCCCTTTCACCGAACTTCAATGTGTCATCAAAGCTTGCAAGCAGTCTGCCCTCTCTCCATCATGCAGAGGGAATTCAGTCAGTACCTGGATTTCATCTTCGACTATTTGAATGTCAAGCAGGTCAGAGCAAACCATACACTTCCTTTCTGTCAATGGAGTTCCTTTGCCTCCTTCTGTTGAGAACTTCCCCCTGTTTACCTCCAAGTTTCTCTCTCCCACCCGAAATGCAGCCTTTTTTCTGTGAACAGGCCAGCGAGTTATCTTTATATAGCAGATAGGAGTTCTCCTTATCTTATCTCTATCTAATAAAAAGCTTCTGTCTGTATCTTCTCTATTTAGACCATTCTTGCTGTTGTGAAGCCACAGATTTAGGCGATTTCCATTGGATAGAGACACATAGATAGGATGCATGACGCCTTCTCTCAGCTTTTCCCTCTTGGCCCTTCCTCTTTTCTGCACTGACCTCTCAACTCTCTCTACAAATGCTTCCTTTTTCTTCTTTGTAATTTCTTCCCTTTTCAGCGTTTCTATCCACTTTACTATTCTGTCTCTTCTCTCAAAAGAAGGACCTGGTTGTCTGCCTGCAGCTTCTGATTCTCTTCCTATCTGAAAGGGATGGCTTTTTGTCTCAGTCTATGAAAAGTGTTTCAACGTATTTCTTCAAGTGAGAGAAAAAGTGAAAGGGGTGAAGCTTCCTTCTTCTAAGTTCTGAATCGACTCCTTTCTGTAATGATTGAATGAGTACATGACCTGTCGATGTGTCTCTTCCTTTTTAGATTACCTTCCTTGTCCATATCAGGGTTCTCTGTGTAACCACCAGATTAATAGGAAGAAGGCCTGCCTCAAGGAAAGTGGTGAGTATGCTTTCTTTCTCTCTCAGTTGCAGCACCCATCGAATGAATCTTCTTTGCAGTCTGTCAAACTCTGCAACGCTGTGCAAACGCTTCTTGCGAATCACACTGTGTGAATATACTTTGCAGCATGGGTTAACAACTCGCGGTGTATGTCTCTGATAGTCTTTAATACACTCTATATTTAAGTTATCGGGCCATGACACACCAATAATGGTGATCACTCTCCGTTTTTAGGTCCCTGCAGCCTTTGTGAACTCTCCAAAATGAGATACTCTGCAAAACACACTCCGATTTTAGGTCCTCGGCCCTGAACTCTCCGGGAGTTGGTGACCCACGCTTCATAGCCGTATAACCAAACTGCATACACTGTCTGCCTGAACCATTAAAAACAAGTTGCGGGTGGAATCTCTCCTCCTGCACTGATCTTACTTTTTAACGTAAAAAAGAATTTTTCTGCCTTAATCATTCTCCTTCTTGTAGCGGACTTCTTATCTGACTCCAGAACTCTAGCAGTGTTTTGCTGAAGGTAGGGTAGCTAGGAGACTGAAGTCACTCAAGATTCACTTCTCAGGAGTTTTCTCAAAGGCTGGAGAATGAATATCAGAAGTCCTCTGTCCGAGATGGGTCCGACGAAATGATAAGATGAAATTTGATTTTCAACATCTCCTTCCGTTTGCTCTCCCAAAAATCTAAGTCTTTCGCTTTTTGCTCTTCCATAAGGACTTCCATAATTACTTTCCTCTGTATTAATTTTACCTCTATTCCTTCTAACACCTCTTCCTTTCTCTCTTCCGTTTTCTGTATTCCATTCTGGTCGCTCTTTATTTATTTCATTTTATTTTTCTTCTTTTTCCTTCCATCTTCTCTTCCTTTCTTTCTTCCTCTTCCTTGTTTTTGACGAGGCCCCTGGAAGAGGCTCTTCCGCTCGGACATGCCGTGGCTCGTCGAGGCCCCTGAAAGAGGCTCTTCCAACTTTTTTTTCATTCTTTCTTCCATTTGCTCTGCCGTTCCTTCTTCCATTCCTTCTTTCATTCCTTCTTCCATTCTTTCTTCCCTAATAAAATTTAACAGTCTTTTCTATTTAATAGGTATGGACATCCCCATTAAAACTTCAAGGTCATTTTCTTTTTTTTGAAATCTACTTACATCCTTAATTATTTTCTCCTTTCCTTTCACTTTTATTTCTGTTCCCCCTAGATCGATCATACCAAGTAGGCTTTTAGCAGGCAAGACATACTTGGAAGTTATATCCTGCTACCACAGCCTACTTGGGAGTCCGTAACACATTCCCTCTTCTTATAAGAGCGCTGTCCACACGCTCTTCTCTTCACTCCCCATAACACATTCTCCCTTCTTTTTCTTTATTTCTTTGACAACGGATCGTTTGGGAAGAAAAAAAACAAAAACGTATGGGAGAAGAGAACTCAGCAAAACACGTAACTTCGATCTCCCTCCTGTAGTGCCTCATGCAGACCATGCAGAGAGAAACACTTCTATAGAAATAAGCACGACCGACATCATGCATGACAGAACGAAAGTAAAGATTCCTGTTGGTCAGAAGAATGAGGGTTAGAACAAAGGAGAAAATGAGGAAGACAGACATGAGGGAGAAGACATAAAAGAACGAAATTCAGTGATGCCGCCGTCATGTGACCGCATGCTATACAGACCATATGTCTTATTCTAGGTGTTCCTCTCCATTACTTCCGATCTTCAGGCGGCCTGCAGACTTGTTGCAGATATTTTGCACTACACGCATACTTGAGGATGTAAAAACTCTCCCCTTTTCCCTTTTTGACCCTGAGGCGGTTTTGTAGTGCAGCTTAGTGCAGCTGTCTTAAAAACGGTCTCAGTTTGAAGACAAAGCAGCCAGAGATGCCAACGCATGCAGCCTTCTACACACCTCTTCTCTTAGTATGACATCTGTTCAATTCTCACTGCTTCGCAAATAGGTTGTCATACAGTGTTCTCGCTTTCGACTGAGCGATTGCTTGTTTACTGCGCAGCCAGGTTGAGTTTCTGAGACTCTTAAATATAACTCAGTGCGTGCAGGCGATTCAAGCGTCTTTTCTTTTTTCAATATACAAAATAATACAAATTTCGTCTCTTGACCCTTCCTTTCGCACGACGCCGTTGTGTGTGCACGCGCCTGACAAAACGCGGCCACGTAACGAAGCTTCTCCCTTATAGTGACGACGGCCCTGGTTCTCTTCAGACACGAATGGAACACTTTGTATATCCAAGGATGCTACTGATTCTCTTCCCAGGGACGTGCAGAATGCTGCACTTTCTCTTGGGATGCAGTCTGCGTGCCACTATTAGAATTTTTGGGTGAATGGACCGCTTGTACAAGACTGCATGAGTTAGCCGTCTCTTTTGTGCAAGACTGTCATTCGGTCAGATGAGCGCTCTAGCTCTTGTTTCCTCTTCTGCTGCATTCTTTTTCACTGTGCGTGTGATCATTCTTGCTGCAAGAGTGAATGGCAGACAGCAGCGTATACGGCAGATCACGAGGGGGCGAGTAATCCATGGGAGAGAAGCAGACTGAGCACGAAATGAGGCGCGCTCTCCACGTAGCTTGTCCACATAGTGATCGGCCTGTTCCCCCTTCTTATATGGTTTCTTCAGCAATCGTCCACGATTTGACATCAGCAGGTTGGTAGCTCTGGAATGCTTCGCGTCATGTGCTTGTGGGCGTTCATTCCTGCATCTGAAATCAACACATCTTCCCAGAACACACGCGAGAGGAACACAGGGATTCATACACCAGCAGCACTCCCCTGCCGGGGTGCTGGCGTCACATACCTTCACTTCTTTTTTCATGAGGCAGCTTTCCTTTCGGTTTACTGGTCGCGGGTGGGCCCCCCCACAAGTCAGTAAGCCTCAACACTCACGCGCCTCGCATTGAAAGAACATTCTATATATACAAACATGTATTTTTGTGCCCATGGTGATTACATGTGTATTTGGCTGTATGTCTGAAACTACTATGTTCTACCATGAACATTCACTTTCTGGGTCTTTCACATACATGTTTTTATCTGGCCAGACTTCACCTTTCGAGTGCACTAGATAACATTTCGTCTTCCTATATGTCATGTAATTGTGTGCAGACTTTTCTATCAGGACCTGAAGAGTTGTCAGCCTTCTTTCAGGTCAACATGGTCTCTTATTTCTAGATATTTCGTGCTCTGCATTCCTGAGACAAGATGAAGTCTTCACTTCTCTTCAAGGAAACGAGCCCTCACACTCGCTTCTGAGCCCTCACACTCGTTTGCTTTTGTTTCTTTGTTTTCAGCAGAGGTCAGGTCATCCTACCTGTCTCTCCATGAAACGAGCCCTCTCACTCGTTTCCGAGCCCTCACACTCAATCGTTTGAGTGTTGTTTCTGCTCACATATATACCTGTGCGCATGTCAGAGTTCTACTTTGTTGCGTTTTGTTCCATCCCTTCTCATACATCTTTCTATCTCCCATACCTCTCACTACTTCTCTCACCACTCCCATCATTCTCTCACCTTTCTTCTTTTATTGTTCTGCTGCTCAGGTCCTTCACTTACTGGTTTTGCGACTGTTTATTCGTTTAAATTACTGGGGCAATCTAGCTGACGGTGCGAAGTTGCCCCTACGACCTCGTTTTCGACTGTATGAACTCGGATTCGCTCATGTTCAGTCATAAAAAACGACCCGATGTAGACGGGTGGATATGGCGAGTGCACGATTCTCGCTCCAGTATTGTGGAAGACCCATCTGGTCAGCCTTGCGCCCTAAGGATGGGTTTGTCATGGCTTCTTTTCCTTCTGTAAGAGAGAAGTATGTGCCGACTGACAACTTAAACAGAGTGGACTCCAAAGTAGGACTTAGTAGAATTCAAAGTAACTTTTAAATTTACTATATTCTAGCTTTATTATAAAGTAAAACTAGGTTGCTTAAAGCAAACTAGAGCATTTTAAAGCATTTAAAATCGTTACTCCTGTGCGAATCTGCTCAAATATGCTTAAAAGACTGGTTGATTAGCTAGGGTGCATGGTGGGAAAAATTATGATCACCGCGGCACGTAGAAGTTAGTGAATGTTACCTGCAAAGAAATACACAAGCACAACACTAATGGATACGCTCAAAAGCAATGTTTAGCGCCGCCAACCAACTACAAAGAATTGCTTTTTCTGCAAGAGAAACAGTACAAGAAGGAGGGCTTCACAGCTAGGCTGGTCAGACCGGATAAGAGGCAGTCAGTAGGGGTTAGACAGGATTCCGAAGAACAAAGCACAGAGACAACATAATTTTTTTTATAAAAAAGTCACACTACACAGTGCAAAAGCTTGCAAATCGTTCTGCGTGTGTCAATGAGAAACTGTGAAAAAGAAGGACAGGTCCGTAGGTAGATCCAGATGTTTAGAGGGAGACCAGTACAGAGTGCCACAAATGAGAAAGGATGAACTAGTAAGGAGCACTAAGTCTTGCGTCGGGATAGTATGGACCGCTTTCAAAGACTGACACACACGGAGCAAGTGGAAGACATTCAAATGCATGAAAGCTGAGCGATTGGTCTGGGTGGAAAAATGTTTAGCACGACTGAGAGCTGTGTAAAGCTTCAGAAGAGGCGGTCAAAAAATGGAGGCTCCAGCAGACTCTCCATCAACCCTCTCTCAGTGACCTCCCTTGTATGTTTCTGTCAAGCTCCTAGCAGAACAAAGAAGCTGGATGCTAAGCAAATCATCATGCAAAGCGAGAAAGCGAGCCGCGCTTCCTTAACTGACCTGCAGGTGTCCTCAAGTCTCCGTCCACCAATACCTGCAAACACAGAGGGACAGGCGTTCACGCTTTGTGCAGTCAAGGAAGCACTTCTGTCTAGCTTATTCTGCGTGCACAAGGTCCCAAAGAAAAGACCAAGAGCCTAAGAAGCAGCAGGTCTGGACAGGCTGACCTGGGGGTTAACCGTGGGGCTCCCAAGACTGTGACCTGCAAGGAAACAGTAAGGAGAGCGATGAAGGCAGCAGTACTTTAACACCTAGATAAGGCCAGCAGCCCTTCCCCACTTGAACAAGAGGAGCAGCAGCAAGTAAGAAGACGTTGGGAGCAAGATCAAGATGGCTGGTCTCCACTGGACCCACCTGTAAGCTCCACTTCGTACCAACCCGAGGTGACCTAGCAACTGTTGTTGTAGCCGTCTCCTCCAGAGCCCCGAAAGTGCACTCCCGAAAAAAAAGTCAAAACCGAGAAAACGCTCTGTCAAATATCTTCTTAAACCATCAAAAGACATCTGACAGAGCGTTTCTTGTGATTCCGGGGCTCTCAAGACTGTGACCTGCAAGGAAAGAGTAAGGAGAGCGATGAGGGCAGCAGTACTTTAACACCTAGATAAGGCCGGCAGCCCTTCTCCGCTTGAACAGGAGGAGCAGCAGCAAGCAGGCAGACGTTGGAAATAAGATGAAGACGGCTGGTATCCACCTTCCTTGACTGTTTTGGGTCAGGGACCTCGAGTTGGGTTGGACACCCCCCCCCGCCGCCAGGTCCAGACATGGGCTAATCGTGGGTCTGTGAGGCGCCACCACGGGGCCAGAGGGGGTGGCGGCACCCTGCCCCTTCGACGCACGCAGCCGACTTTGCCTCTGTCGGGCAAATTGAATAATCGGGTCTGAAGTCTCTTGTCCGTCTTAAAGGTCCACAGGTTCAAAACTGCGGAGTCCTGAACCTCTGAGCAAACGGACTTTTCCCACAGAACTGTTGCCACAAAAAACGCTCTGTCAGATGTTTTCTGACAGTTTTTGAAGATGTGTGACAAAGCGTTTTCTCGGTTTTGATTTTTTTTTCGGGAGTGCACTTTCGGGGCTCTGGAGGAGACGGCTACAACAACAGTTGCTGGATCACCTCGGATCGGTACAAAGTGGAGCTTGCAAGTGGATCCAGTGGAGACCAGCCGTCTTGATCTTGCTTCCAACGTCTTCCTGCTTGCTGCTGCTCCTCCTGTTTAAGCGGAGAAGGGCTGCCGGCCTTATCTAGGTGTTAAAGTACTGCTGCCCTCATCGCTCTCCTTACTCTTTCCTTGCAGGTCACAGTCTTGGGAGCCCCGCGGTCAACCCCCAGGTCAGCCTGTCCAGACCCGCTGCTTCTTAGGCTCTTGGTCTTTTCTTTGGGACCTTGTGCACGCAGAATAAGCTAGACAGAAGTGCTTTCTTGACTGCACAAAGCGTGAACGCCCGTCTCTCCGTGTTTGTAGGTGTTGGTGGACGGAGACTTGGGGACACCTGCAGGTCAGTTAAGGAAGCGCGGCTCGCTCTCTCGCTTTGCATGATGATTTAGTTAGCATCCAGCTTCTTTGTTCTGCTAGGAGCTTGACAGAAACACACAAGGGAGGTCACTGAGAGAGGGTCGATGGAGAGTCTGCTGGAGCCTTCATTTTTTGACCGCCTCTTCTGAAGCTTTGCACAGCTTTCAGTCATGCCAGACATTTTTCCACCCAGACCAATCGCTCAGCTTTCATGCATTTGAATGTCTTCCACTTGTTCCGTGTGTATCAGTCTTTGAAAGCGGTCCATACTATCCCGACGCAAGACTTAGTGCTCCTTACTCGTTCATCCTTTCTCATTTGTGGCACTCCGTACTGGTCTCCCTCTAAACATCTGGATCTACCTACGGACCTGTCCTTCTTTTTCACAGTTTCTTATTGACACACGCAGAACGATTTGCAAGCTTTTGCACTGTGTAGTGTGACTTTTTTATGAAAAAAATTATGTTGTCTCTGTGCTTTGTTCTTCGGAATCCTGTCCAACCCCTGCTGACCGCCTCCTATCCGGTCTGACCAGCCTAGCTGTGAAACCCTCCTTCTTGTACTGTTTCTCTTGCAGAAAAAGCAATTCTTTGTAGTTGATTGGCGGCGCTAAACATTGCTTTTGAGCGTATCCATTAGTGTTGTGCTTGTGTATTTCTTTGCAGGTAACATTCACTAACTTCTACGTGCCGCGGTGATCATAATTTTTCCCACCATGCACCCTAGCTAATCAACCAGTCTTTTAAGCATATTTGAGCAGATTCGCACAGGAGTAACGATTTTAAATGCTTTAAAATGCTCTAGATTGCTTTAAGCAACCTAGTTTTACTTTATAATGAAGCTAGAATATAGTAAATTTAAAAGTCACTTTGAATTCCACTAAGTCCTACTTTAGAGTCCACTCTGTTCTTAGACTGACAACCTGGAGACGGCATGTGCGGTTGGTTCGGAGATGTGTGAAAACGATCTAATGTAAATGGACGGATAGTTTAAGTAAGAGCCTCTCGGTCAGGTATTCTATGGGACACATCCAGTCAGTCTTGAGCCTTCAAGATGGGTATGCCACGGCTTATGTTTCGTCTGTGACAGAAAGGTATATGTTGATTGACCCATGGAGACGGTGAATGCATTGTCTATGCAGAGACGGGGGAAACAATCTGATGTGAACGGATGAACAGTGCCGGTGGGAGGCCATTGCTCAAGTATTTTCAGAGGACGGTCGGTTCACTCCTTGTAAGATGGTTGTGTGGGGAGTTATATTTCGGTGGTGGCAGGTAGCTTTGTGCAGCGCTACATCGTGGACACAACACTTGTTGATGCAGACTCATTGCAGAGACGGTGAAGCCTTACTTGAGGCAAAGCAGATGATGAAAAAAAGACACTCCCTCTGTTCCTTCTCATCTTTTTAATATCACGCACTCTATTTTGCATTCGTTCTTCATGCATTCGTCTCCCTTTCCTGGCTGAGTCAAAAGAAAGATAAGAAGAAAGGAAAATTAAGCAGACTTGAAACTTGATGTTCATGCTGTGTTGTCCTCCCAACTAGCTTTGCTTTCTCTGTTTCCCAGTCTGTGCGTTGGCTTCTTGCCTTTGTTCTCGTTTGGGCAGTCCTTTCTTTTCTTCTCTAATGAATTCTTTCCCCTATTTTTCTTCTTCCTTGCAGGACGGTACCAGTTTTTTCTTTTATTTTAGTCCCTCGGCGGTGTTTTTGTATTCTCAGTGCAAGTGACGTCAGGTCGTCTAATTACTTACGTGCGTTGTCTTCTTTGGTATTGTCTGTGTGCGGGCTCCCTGAATCTTCAGGCGAGGCCGTGTTTCGCAGGTTTCTTTGAGGTGGAAGGGGCAAGAGCGGTCCTCGGTTATGCCTAGTAGGACGGTGCTAGACAGAATTTCCTGTCTGAAGGTTCACGTGTCTTTTGTTTGGGTTTCCAGGGGCAGGGTCATTGTTTTTCGGTGCCTTTAGATTATGAATGCGGACCGTGTTGAGTGTGGTTGCCACTCTGGGCCTCTTCGGTAGCTAGGGCCGACTATGAGGAATCACTTACGGAGAGTGACGTAGGAGAGCGTTGTCCCCACTGGAATGCCACTTCAAGGTCCTTTTCAGTCGGGTACGCTACCCTCTGGTACAGGAAATACAGTAGTTGGGAGTGTAACGACGTTTTGGCAACGGGGGTCGTTCATCCTACGACTGACGGCGGGATCGATATATTTTTAGTCGCGACTGAAAGTCCTTCTATTCGTGCCTCAAGAAATGCATGCCTTGTCTCTCTATCAAAGAACTGAGCGGCGCTTCACGGTATGCTTTTTTCTGGAAAGGATTCTAGCAGAGGCAAAAAAACACGCGTCTGTCTAAAAATTGGGCAGCGCTTCACGGTGCAGTCTGGTTTGGATGGAATTCTCGGCAAAGACAAGAAAAGACGTGTCTGTCTGGAAATTGGACAGCGCTTCACGGTGCACTCTGGTTCAGATAGGATTCTGAGTAGAAACAAGGAAAGACGCGTCTGTCCGGAAATTCAACAGCGTTTCACGGTCTGTTTCTGTCTGGAGACGGTTCTTTCCAAAGACAGAAGGTTGCTTGCTGTTGGAACAGTAGAAGCTCGAAGCTGGCAAGTCACCACATATAGCGGACTTCTTATCTGACTCCAGAACTCTAGCAGCGTTTTGCTGAAGGTAGGGTAGCTAGGAGACTGAAGTCACTCAAGATTCACTTCTCAGGAGTTTTCTCAAAGGCTGGAGAATGAATATCAGAAGTCCTCTGTCCGAGATGGGTCCGACGAAATGATAAGATGAAATTTGATTTTCAACATCTCCTTCCGTTTGCTCTTCCAAAAATCTAAGTCTTTCGCTTTTTGCTCTTCTATAAGGACTTCCATAATTACTTTCCTCTGTATTGATTTTACCCCTATTCCTTCTAACACCTCTTCCTTTCCCTCTTCCGTTTTCTGTATTCCATTCTGGTCGCTCTTTATTTATTTCATTTTATTTTTCTTCTTTTTCCTTCCATCTTCTCTTCCTTTCTTTCTTCCTCTTCCTTGTTTTTGACGAGGCCCCTGGAAGAGGCTCTTCCGCTCGGACATGCCGTGGCTCGTCGAGGCCCCTGAAAGAGGCTCTTCCAACTTTTCTTTTATTCTTTCTTCCATTTGCTCTGCCGTTCCTTCTTCCATTCCTTCTTTCATTCCTTCTTCCATTCTTTCTTCCCTAATAAAATTTAACAGTCTTTTCTATTTAATAGGTATGGACATCCCCATTAAAACTTTAAGGTCATTTTCTTTTTTTCGAAATCTACTTACATCCTCAATTGGTTTCTCCTTTTCTTTCACTTTTATTTCTTTTCCCCCTAAATCATACTAAGTAGGCTTTTAGCAGGCAAGACATACTTGGAAGTTATATTCTGCTACCACAGCCTACTTAGGAGTCCGTAACACTGTTATCATTGCATTTATGGAGCAATCTTCTGTTAAAAGAAGGCTAAGGTATGGATATTCGTTTGCCTGAACTAATTCCGCCCCACCTAACGTGAATCGTTTTCTTCTCTCCCCCGCTTTCTGTCTAAACTTCATTATTCTTGACTTAATATCTGATAGAAGGAGCTTCAAAGGCCTCGTATACTCCTCCAGTGCCTTCAGAAGCCTCTCCATCTCCTCTGCCTCTATCGATTGAAGGTACATGTCGTCAGCAAAAAACCTGACAGAGAAGTTCTCTTGCGCACCTTCAAGGCCTTTTTAGAGCTTGGGATCCCGGACCCCTCCCGGTGAGGCCTGTCCTCTTCCCAATGTCTGCTGGCATGTTATTTGTATATCTCCTAAACAGAGAAGGTCCTGCCAGACCTCCCTGCTTTAACCCTTTTTCTTTCTGAAACCAGAAATCACTCCCCTTCACCCTTGCTCTGATATTTAATATGAAGTAAACTTACATCTTAATATAGATTTAGCAACGTGAAATTGTGAACTCCTACTATAGTAAGCCCTAGCAAGCCCGAGGCTTCAAACATGGCCAGCACCCCCACTATAGTTCGTACGTAGTGACTAATCCGAAATACCTTGGCGCGTAATGCGCGCGCCCACTCGTGCATTTATGTACGTGTCTGTCTATATATAATAATACAAGAATACAATAACAGATCATCGCCCCTTTCCCTACCAGCTGGAAAGAAGAGCGTAAGAAAAGGGGGAGAACGACACTTTTCCCGCCAAAAACGACGGTCCCCGGGAAAATAGCGTGCACAACACTTGTGCAAAGTACAGGCAACTGTTGTTCACAGAAGAGGAACGAGTACTCTGAATAGACAAGGAACCTTGAGTCCCAAACCCCCCCCACAGACTGCAGCTAACGCTGGACTAAGCGGCGATGAAAGAAGGAGAGAGTGCCGGCTTGGAGGCTTGGTCAGAAGACCCGCATAGACGCAGGGGAACGAGCAAGCCCCATCGCACTCTAGCATCGCACTGGACATGTTGTCCTCTAGACAAGAAAGGAAGTAGAAGCAAGGGCAGGGGGAAGGAGAAGGGACAGGGACATCGAAAGAGAGAGAGAAGAGTGGACCGGAGATGGTGTGACCCCTGGGTAGAGGCAGAACGGGCGAGCGATGCTGACCCCCGTCCTACACCAACAACCGGTACAGCCGAGGATCTCTTCGCACCCCGATCTGGGTCATACACACACTCACAAAGCCCATAAATACGTCTACCCTGTGCCTTTCCCAAGCACACTCACTTACGGGCATAGAAGCCCTCACCCTGTACCCCCCCGCTCGGAAGACACATCCGAGGACAGCTCGGCAAAGATCACCAGTGTGGGGAGGGCCACACATGCCCCCTTCCCACTCCCAGCTCTCCTTGGTCCCACAGGCCCGAGGGACAGGGGACCTTCACCACTTTCGCATGCCCACTCCCCCCTAAACCCGACGAGCAAGCAACCCGATCACATACCGGTGGGCCGGCTGGCCTCCCTTCTTATGATCCTCCAACAAAGGCGGAGTAAAATGGATCCACAGGGGCCGCAGGAGCGCTTCCACCTAGATGACGAGATCATGCGGGCGGGGCTGCTCTCAGCCTTAATTGAAAGCAGAGCTGATACATCATTGCAGTCCGATTTATTTGACGTCTTTGTATTTAGCACGCATCTGCCCTCAACAGACGGAGAGCCGATCAGGGGTACCCCACAGCTGCAATGGTCAGGAGACCACGCCGGCCCCCTGTCGGCGGCACTCGGGGGGCCCATAGAAAGGCTGGGAGAGAAGGCGCTGACATCAAAGTTTTCGTATATGCCCGTTAACAACCTGGTGTCACGACACTGGTATGTAGTACTGGTCCGGAATGGAACAGGGGGACGGGGCTCCCCAGAAAAGGGGGACAGAGGGAGAGTCCGTATGGTGAGCTTGGACTCATTGAGTGAGACGCCGCGAGTCTCCAGTCTCTCATCAGCTGGTAAACGGCAAGTTCTCCGCAGGGTGGCACTACTAGCAATTAAGATGTACCAAAAAGTGAGGGGGTATGTTCCAGAGAACTGGCTTGACTTCTTGAGGGGGTTGCCGGGCACCGATATAGAGGAAATGCTAGTCCCCCAGCCTAGCCCCCAGCAAACGGAAGGCCCCCGGGAAGGGGTACCGCTTTACCGCTGTGGAGACCACGTGCTTGCATGTCTAACGAGCATTCTCAGACTGCTCCCAGACGAGGCCGAATCCCTGTTCATACCCGCTAAGGAGCGCTCCCCGGTGCTCCTCACCAATAGGAGCTGGGAGGGAGAGAGGCTCAGGGGGGGGCTGACAGAAATTATGACAGACACGGTCAGGGGGCGATGGGAGGAGGGAAAAGCAGAGGCTAGACAAATAGCCATCCGGTGGATGTGATTCCAGGCACACAGTAAGGAGGGGTTCAGGGAGTGGAGAGCAGAAGTACAGCCTTGGCTGGAGGAAGCCCGTGAGCAGGTCTGTCGATATGGCCCTGACGGCCAGATCTCCCCCCAGTGCATGGTAGTGGATAGAACGAATGCATGAATAAATGAATACATGAATGAATATATGAATGAATAAACGAATAAACGAATGGATAAATGAAGGAATGAATGAGTTGATAAATGAATGAATGAATGAATGAATGAATGAATATATGGATGTATGAATGAATGAATGAATGAATGAATGAGGGAATGAATGAACAGATAAATGAATGACTGAATGAATGAATGAATGAATAAATGAATGAATAAATGATTGAATTAAAGAATGGATAAATGAATGAATGAATGAATGAATGAATGAATAGATGGATAAAGGAGTGAATGAATGGATGAAAGAAAGAATATATGGGTGAATAAATGAATGGATGAATGAATGAATGGATGAATAAATGAATGGTTGAATGAATGGATGGATGAATGAATGAATGAATGAACGAATGAATGGATGAATGAATGAATGAATGAGTGGATGAATGAATGAATGAATGAATCAATAAATGAATGAATAAATGATTGAATTAAAGAATGGATAAATGAATGAATAAATGAATGAGCGAATGAATGAAGGAGTGAATGAATGGATAAAAAAAAGAATGATCGGTGAATGAATGAATGGATGAATGAATGAATGAATGAATGGATGAATAAATGAATGGTTGAATGGATGGATAAATGAATGAATGAATGAATGAATGAACGAATGAATGGATGAATGAATGAACGAATGAATGGATGAATAAATGAATGGTTGAATGAATGAATGAATGAATGAATGAATGGATGAAAGAAAGAATGTATGGGTGAATGAATGAATGGATGAATGAATGAATGAATGAATGGATGAATAAATAAATGGTTGAATGAATGGATGAATGAATGAATGAATGAATGAATGAATGAATGAACGAATGAATGGATGAATGAATGAATGAATGAATAAATGGATGAATAAATGAATGGTTGAATGAATGAATGAATGAATGAATAAATGAAGGAATGAATAAGTGAAATAAACAAGTTTTTGTAGCAACATTTCTGTGGGAAAAGTCCGTTTACTCAGAGGTTCAGGACTCCGCAGTTTTGAACCTGTGGACCTTTAAGACGGATAAGAGACTTCAGACCCGATTATTCAATTTGCCCGACAGAGGCAAAGTCGGCTGTGTGCGTCGAAGGAGCAGGGTGCTACCACCCCCTCTGGCCCCGTAGCGGTGCCTCCCAGACCCACGATTAGCCCATGTCTAGACCTGGCGGCGGGGGGGTTTGACCCCCTTTGCCCAAGGTTCAGAAGTGCGGACTTCTGAACCTCGGGGAGGGGGGGGTGTCCGACCCAACTCGAGGCCCCTGACCCAAAACAGTCAGGGAAGGTGGACACCAGCCGTCTTGATCTTGTTTTCAACGTCTGCTTGCTTGCTGCTGCTCCTCTTGTTCAAGCGGGGAAGGGCTGCCGGCCTTATCTAGGTATTAAAGTACTGCTGCCCTCATCGCTCTCCTTACTCTTTCCTTGCAGGTCACAGTCTTGGGAGCCCCGGGGTCAACCCCCAGGTCAGCCTGTCCGGACCCGCTGCTTCTTAGGCTCTTGGTCTTTTCTTTGGGACCTTGTACACGCAGAATAAGCTAGACAGAAGTGCTTCCTTGACTGCACAAAGCGTGAATGCCTGTCCCTCTGTGTTTGTAGGTATTGGTGGACGGAGACTTGAGGACACCTGCAGGTCAGTTAAGGAAGCGCGGCTCGCTTTTTCGCTTTGCATGATGATTTGCTTAGTATCCAGCTTCTTTGTTCTGCTAGGAGCTTGACAGAAACGCACAAGGGAGGTCACTGAGAGAGGGTTGATGGAGAGTCTGCTGGAGCCTCCATTTTTTGACCGCCTTTTCTGAAGCTTTGCACAGCTCTCAGTCGTGCCAAATATTTTTCCACCCAGACCAATCACTCAGCTTTCATGCATTTCAATATCTTCCACTTGCTCTGTATATGTCAGTGCTTGAAAGCGGTCTGTACTATCCCGATACAAATGCTCCTTACTCGTTCATCCTTTCTCATCTGTGGCACTTCGTACTGGTCTCCGTCTAAACATCTGGATCTACCTACGGACCTGTCCTTCTTTTTCACAGTTTCTCATTGACACACGCAGAATGATTTGCAAGCTTTTGCGCCGTATAGTATGAGTTCTTTGTAAAAAGAATTATGTTATCTCTGTGCTCTATTCTCTCCGACCGCTGCTGACCGCCTCCTGTCCGGTCTGACCAGCCTAGCTGTGAAGCCCTCCTTCCTACACTGTTTCTCTTCCAGAAGAAGCAATTCTTTACAGTTGATTAGCGGGGCTAAACGTTGCTTTTGAGCATATCCATTAGTGTTGTGCTTATGTATTTCTTTGCAGGTAACATTCACTAACTTCTACGTGCCGCGGTGATCATAATTTTTCCCACCATGCACCCCAGCTAATCAACCAGTCTTTTGAGCACATTTGAGCAGATTTGCACAGGAGTAACGATTTTAAATGCTTTAAAAGACTCTAGATTGCTTCAAGTAACCTAGTTTTACTTTATAATGAAGCTAGAATATAGTAAATTTAAAAGTCACTTTGGATTTCACTAAGTCCTACTTAAGAGTCCACTCTATTATGAATGAATGAATGAATGAATGAATGAATGAATGAATGAAAAAAACACTCCAGGCCTGCGAACCTCTTTCCAACAAAAACGTCAACAGTCTTTCCCCTCCTTTAAAGGTCCACATCAAGCCACACATGAGGCCGGCTTGCAAGACCCATAACGCCACGCAGCCCCCTCTATACTCCCGGCTAAAGGACTACACCCAACCTCCATATATTCCAACCTCTACCGGAGGCCTCCTCTACCATCTTTTGGCACCTTTGCCCCTGTGTACAACCACTGAT
The DNA here is from genome assembly GCA_018398765.1 of Chromera velia. Lineage (NCBI taxonomy): Eukaryota > Chromeraceae > Chromera > Chromera velia. Next base: position 25,222 of record JAHBMJ010001795.1, read on the forward strand.
CTGGCCTGCCTACAAGCCCCATTCTTTGGCAAACCCAGCTTCCCAACTAGTGAGTGAATGAATGCATGGATCTATATATGAATGAATGTGTGAATGAATGAATGAATGAATGAATGAATGAATGAATGAATAAATGCATAAAGAAATGAATGAATGAATGAATGAATGAATGAATAAATGAATGAATGAATGAATGAATGAATAAATGGATGGATGAGTGGATGAATGGATAGATGGAAGGCTTAATGAATGAATGAATGAATGAATGAATGAATAAATGAATGAATGAATGAATGAATGAATGAATGAATGAATGCGAGATGTTTGCTAGACTATAAGAATGAATATCTAGCTACACATGAAGACAGAAATAAAGACTTACGATGAAATCGATCCGTAGGTCCTTATTCCAGAGAAAGTCGTAACTGAGTAGCCAGCAGAGAGCCACTCCCAGAGGAAAAAACGTTCAATTCTAGCAATCGATCAAGATGAAACAATGAGAAATTTTGTAAGTCAAAAATGCATGCGAGAGGAGACGCCTGACGGAGTTCCTGCATGCGAGAACCCCGGAAAGCCCCAAACGAGAAGTGAAAGGGTTCCAGGGATGGCAATCACTTGCATAAACAATCGGGACTCAGCGTGCGTCACTCAATGTGCAATCACTGACAGGAGAGGCGAGCCGGGATCAGTCAAAGAGAGAGAAGCGCATGGAAAGATGAATATCATGCGTG
>JAHBMJ010001796.1:0-12509 GCA_018398765.1 Chromera velia
ACATACACATACACACACACACACACACACACACACACACATACACACACACACACACGTTAAACCCTAAACCCTTTTCTAAAACCTAGTCTAAAACAAGTGTTATTTAGCTGTTGCACAGGTGTTGCAGAAGTGTTGCAAGATGTTGCAGCTAAGCCGTTGATCATGAAAAAAAAAATGTATGTATCTCAATTTTTCTTCTTTTTTTTTCTTTATGATACGCGTAGTAGTTTGAGAAGTATCCTATAGTACGATGTACTATGATGCACTGCAGCGAGGACGCATATAGTAGGTGAATGGTAGGCCATATGGTGGATGTTATGAGGTAGGGAGGGGTGTGACCCGGGTGTGCATGGGGGGTGGGGGTGTGCATTGACGCTCGGTATGACGCTATCTATTATACAATACGGGTAGGAGTAACCACTGCTTTGGTAGTTGTGTTGCTTTAATATTTATTTACATTTTAAAACAATAAAAAGACTTTTTTTACCAGTTTTATTACTGAATAAAACAAAATAACTGGTGTTACATCAAAGAAACATTTGTTATGAATGTGAACAACACTTGTACTGTCACTTGGTACCATGACCGAGTTACTCCTAACCGTACTGTGCAGCTGTCTATTTTCACATCAAAACTGTGACACCTTAATTTAATGCAAAAAAAATGCCAAACAAAAAAACACACGCCAACACACGATTATCTTTCTGGTTTTCGTGCAGAGCAGTTTGACTTTCCAATTGACCTTGCAGACTCCGGAGTGACTCTCTTTCTCTCTAAAAGTCTCCCGACTGCAGAGTGAACCCTCATGACCATACGATCGACACTCAACCTGATGGCAGCCTCGATGTCTGCAGGCCTTTTCGGATCTATCCAACACTGCAGCTCGTCCTTCCCACAACTCTCATCTTCTAACTCATCTGTACATGTGCACTGCAGGGTTTTCGTCTCTGATCGATACTCACGGTACCAAATCCTCGCCTCATTTCCGCAATCAAATTTACACGCCTCCATACCCACCCCCTCGGGTCGACATATAATAATCAGCTCACTCAGCTGATGCAACCACACTGCAGTCATAGAGTCGGAGCCCGAGATGACAACCATCACATCCGCCCTGCTCACCAAACTCACTTGTCTCTCCAACGAAACACGATCCCACGAGGGCACGTGCTCTATCAGCGCTGTCGGAAACGTCCGTGCAACAGCGTCCATCGTCTCCTGAAAATTTTCAACCCCCCTATGATGCTCTCCTTTTCCCTTATCAACAAACAAAATCATCAGAGGCAACGGCCCGCTCCGATCTCTCCCCGCCCCTGTGTGCTTCATGACATGACGGCGAAATGCCGACAACTCAGCGCACCACAACGTGTGCTGCTCCTTACACAGCACGGGCACCTCACTAGGAGGAGCAGAAACTTTCAACGAAACCCCCCCGTCCCCACTCCCAGCCCCTCTACTAGAGATTGCCATTCTTTCCGAAGGCTCGTCCACCCCCGCCCCCTCATACCCCTGTGCGTACCCAAGCCTCGAATTGCCCACATACAGATTCTCCACACACAACAAATCAGACCCTAATTCATCATACCCCACCACCCTCCCCGACGTCATCAGCTTCCACTGATTCACTGACGCGTGCATCCCCCAGTCTCGATCCTCCGGCACAGCCGAGACGACGTTCAACTCCGATGCCACGGAAGTCCGGTTGAAGAGACGCAACAGCGAGAACGCAGAGAACACATCGTCATTCAACGCATGGCCGAAATTCGTCTCTGCATACGGCTGTAGCCAGAACCAGTGCCCTGCCTCACAAGAGGGGGCAGACGCGAACAGACTCGGCAACACTTCCCCCCTTCTCTCCCACTTCACCTCCGATCCCTTGTCCCCTGACGCACGCAGAGTCGCCCTCACGGAAGGCAAGGGTCCGTTTCCCATCAAAAACACTTTTCTCTTCGGTGCATTGATACAGACATTGTGCAACCAGCACGCGTGACTCTCTGCGTCCAACTCCTGACAGCACCACACGGAATCGTCTCCCGGGTTGCCGACTGAGTTCAGACCGCAGAGGTTTTCGAATTCACTCTGTTGCGCGCTCCAGTTCGCCTTGAAAGCCTCCCCTGAGGAGTTCAAACGAATGGATCGCGTTCTCCTGATGGTCATGCCGATGCCGAGAAGAGCCACGGCGGCCAGACAAAAGGCGGAGGCAATCAAGTTGTATCTCCCGACCTTCATCTCCCCAAAAGACGCTCATTGCACAGAGAAACGAATTTCCTTCCCCGTCGAAAAATCATGCCTTGATGGGGGGATAAAGCGCCGCAGCGGCAGTCAAGAACCCACGCGGGACACGACCGACGCCATAATTGGGCAGATCTAAGACCGACAGATCATTTTAAGTTATCTTGGTTGGACCAATCAATCTTCTCGTCTCCTCAAACATCCACTGGTGCTTGCCGACGTCAGCAGATACGGGCGCCAAAAGCGGAAATTGACCGAAATTGGGGAGAAAGGACGAAGAAATTCTTGAATTACAAAATGAAGTGGCATTCTGTGGCTTCTAAATGTCCCCTCGGTGAACATCAGTGAACAATGATCATGCAGCTACCATGCAGCTCTGATATACTAAGCTCTGATGGATCTTCACACCGTGTAGACGGCGCATTGAATTAAGTGCCGCCAATGTGGCGCCGCCGTCTCGTCTCCATGCATGCAACGCGCGCGTCTCCCAAGAATGAAGACCAAAAACTGCTGGATCGTGCCGGTCACATCACTGCACACCACTGCCCGTATAATCACTGCCTGGCTATAGCATCCGAATTGCGACGAGTAGCCAGCCCTCAAATTACAGATTTCAAGTGGATTTTCGTTGAGTGGTGGATGCAAGTGCGTCTGCTTTTTCAGAGGTCGTGTGACGGATCTTGATTCAGAAGATCCTGTGCGTGTGCTGGTGTTTCTCTTTACACTTTGCAGTCGTTAGAGAGTAGTTGTGTGCTTACACGCGGCCTCTGTCCACAGAGAAGTCTTCAGTTCAGTGTGGTTCGCGCGTTAATTGGCTTCATCTTTCGATGTTGAGCTTATCGGAAGCAGACGAAGGGCTTCTTCGAAGTCTTCTTCGACTGAGGGAGAAGGAAGTGATGGGAAACTGGAGGGCGCGTCTGTTGAGTATTGGACTCGGGGAACTAGGAATGAGACTGAAAGTCTATTGTTTGAGAAGACAAAACATGATGTCCTTTGAGAATGAAGCAGTGCTCCAAAGACGGATGCTGACTCTTCTGAACGATGCTCTAAGCAACGCTGCCCACCTTCCGGTTGTCAATCAAGCTCCGAGGTCACCTCCGGTCCCACGGTATGTATACCCTGGTCAGTCATTCAGTCACTCAATTAGTCAGCGTTTGTGCGTCAATCGCCCATTGGACGGAGGACTTGCTGTTTTGCTGCCTCGCCCTCCTCTGTGTGCTGCCGATCTCCCTTTTAGATCGCTCCCTCCGTCATCTCCGCCCTACCCCCCTTCCCTCCTCTACCAGTTATGTTCCTTTTCCACCTGTCACTTTCCCTCTTCTTGCCTTTCCCCCACCCTGGCACTGGTCTTCTCTCCCCCTCCCTCCCTGCATGCCTCCCTGCAGTCCCCGATGACTTCAAACCCGATGACCCCCGTCTCCTCTCCAACGTCAGAGGCTGCACGTACAACTTGAAGACCCACACATGGGTGGCACGCTGGCAGAGGAAGGGGGCCAACGTGCTCAAGTATTTTCCCACAGCCCAATTCGGCTTTGAGGAGGCCAAGAGAAGAGCAGAGGTGAGTCGATCAGTGGGCAGTCCGTCGTTGAGTCAGAGAGGCTGGGGGGGGGGCAGTCTTTGACAGAACAAACGTTTCATGCAGGGCTCCTGGCTGTGTGAAAGCGCGGCTTTGTCAAAAAAGGAACGGGCAGAGACAAATTTGATGGAAAGCGCCTCGAACGGAAATCGGCAAAACCAAAGAGTTCTTTCTGCTTTTCTTCTCATGGGGGCAGTGGGATTCAATGAGAAAGAGAACGAATTGGGGGACGACGAAGGTCTCTCTCTCTCTCTCTCTCTCTCTCTCTTTCTCTCCCCCCCTCTCCCTCTCCCTCTCTCTCTCTCTCTCTCTCTGTGTGTGTGTGTGTGTGTGTGTGTGAGAGAGAGAGAGAGAGAGAGAGAGCGAGCGAGAGAGAGTAGACAGCAACAGCAAGTGCAATGAAGTGGGGCACTTTTTCTGCCTTTTCGAAGTGGCGGCCATCTACACTTTTCTCATTCTTCAGAATGACTTTCTTTGCTTTTCTTTTCGTTTTGTTTGCGTCTGTCGACGTCTTTTTTCTCCCTTCCTCCGGTCTCCACCCTCTCTCTCCCTTTTGGACTGCCTGCAGAGGATGGAAGAGAGAGAAAGCGTGGACAGTGTAGATCAGTAGGCAGCTTTGGTTTGTTGACTTTCTTCCTTCCTTCCCTTTCTCCTGTGTGTCTACAAACAGGACTGCCGGCAGAGGATGGAGGAGATAGGCGCCTACGAAGGTCTGACCATGTTGAAGGACGCCATAGCCGCGTGTCAGGCCGACCCCTCAGAGCTTCCAGAGATCGTCAGGGCACTGAAGGAACAGGACCCGAGGAGATACGAGGATGACGACACGAAGGGAGGCCCTGTGATGAGCTCCAGCAGGGGCTTTCAGGGGGTTGGGGTTGGAGGCGCCTCCGCGTCTGCCTCCTCTCTGCACCTAGCCTCTTCTCAGGAACACCCCCTGCAGCATCAGCATCATCAGATGAATAGTTACCAATTCGGGTTGTCCTCCTCTCCAATGGGTGTGGGCGTAGCAGCAGGTACGGCTAGGCAGCAGGGGGAGAGGGAGAGGGAGGGAGACTTGGGGATGGACGAATTGGATGTTTTGGGGTCAGACCTCGCAGCAGATTTGTTGAACATTATCAAGCGGCCAAATGTAAAGGAGGAGGACGAAAGTTTGACAGAGCCACGGTCAAAGAAAGCGAAAACAAAACCACCGCCTGCAGACCCACAGCAGCCCCTCCCGACCTACGGAGGTGCCTCAGCTCCCCCTGACAAGAAGGGCACGAATAGGTGGCAGACCCCCCAATACATTTCTGGGATTAAGGGTGTCACCTGGCACCAAAAGCACGGGTCCTGGGTTGCCCAATGGACTGCTCGTCAGCCTACAGGCGAGTCCCGTAAAACCTACAAGACATTCTCAGCCAGAGCGTATAGCTTCGAGGGTGCTCGAAGGAAAGCCCTCTTTACCCGTATGCGCACGGCCGTCCGCTTCGGGCAATCCTTCCAAGACCTTTTGTCGATGCCCATTAATGAGTTGGCTGCCAACACAGTGCAGGAGATCCAGGCTGTGTGGCATGCCGTGACCAGCGAGGTGTACGGAGACGGGGGCATGGGGGAGGAGGGAGGGGATGTGGACATGGGGAGAGGGGGGGGAGCGCGGGAGGGTGAAGGATTGACGCACGCGCGTGCATACCCATACCCACCCCAACCTCACCCCGGCCCTGCACCTCAATCCCAGGCCTCCCTTGTGCCGTTCGGGCCAGGGCAAGTTGGCCAGGGTGTGCCTACAGGCGCGTCGCCTGAGGGCTCATACGAGGACGAAGAGGACGAGAGCGGAGAGGGTGAGGGAGGAGAGAGGAGGGCGGGAGGGGGGGTGAGCTTTGCTCTCTAAGACCGCTGATCCCTAGGCTGATCCTCTAATTGTCTGACTGCACCGGTCCAAGACATTGATTTTGTCTGAATTGAAATTGTGCATTAATTTAAGAAAATGTGTGGAAGCCCTGCAGGCGGGGCTCTAATCGAAGTCTGAGGAGAAGCTAGAGGGGAAGGGGGGGGCCTGAACTAAGTTGACGTTTGAATTCTGGGCAGACTCATGCAGACTCCTCAGGGCAGTGAGGGTACTTCGCCTGTATCTAGGCCTGTATGCATAAACAGAGGCATCTAGCTAGCTCTCGACTTCAGTTTGTGTCTCCCCATGATAGTTGCATGAAACTTGCATCCAAATCTGAATCTAGCTTAATTTTGAAATCACTTAAAGTGATCGATCCTAGGATAGGCGAGGATAGTAAGATTTCTGTTCCGGGTCACCCCGCGGTCCACTGCCGGGCGTCGACTTGCACCGTTGAGAGAGAACTAAAAAATTGGCAAACTAGTTGGTAAGGGCCTTCAGCTCGCTTGGGAATATTTGGTTACACAATTAAAGTGACAATTTGCTACTAGATTTGCTATTAAACTGGGTATTGAAGAGTTAATGAAGACTAAAGAAAATGAGCCTGAAATTGGATGGGCTAAAATAATGTATTGATTTCAGCACTGCAACTAGCACTGCAATTTGCTTTGTTTTAGCAATTTCCAAGACCGTTGGTTACCAAAAATTGGTTACAAATTATTGGTAGCCATTCGATTCTAGCTACTACTAGTAATTCCAGCTTAGACTCGGACAGATTGGTTACCAACTGGTTACATGTGTAGCTTAAAGCTTTTTCCTCGACTATTTCGTTTATGTCGTTAATTGTTTTGCTAGTTGTTTTCATGTCAATCAAAGTTTTACAATAAAGTGTAGGCTCAAAGAAAAAAACTTTAACAAAAAAAAAAAACTTCAAAACTTTTGTGTCCACCCCTAGGAACAGCTGCTTTACGGGCCAGTTCTCCTTCCTTCCCTTCCAGCCCCCTTCATACATTCCTTTCCAGGGTGCGAAAGAAAGTCTATCATTGCCAGACGTTTATGCCCTCGCAGGATGCTGAGGGTGGTTTCCAGTTTGTTCGCACTTCCAAATGCAAGCGGCAATCTCTTGCAGATCAGGCCGCAACAACGACCATCTATCATTTAGGTACTGGCGAAGGCGGTCCAGCGCCAGTCCCCGAGATTCGGCATTCGCATGTCCGTCGACTCGGAAGACAAATGCCATCCTCCGAATTAACGGCACAAATTCGCTGAGGTCTGCCAGCACCAAGGTCCACACAGACTCTGTAGTCCTGACTGTGCAAAGCCTCGGTGCCAAAGACTCTACATTGCAGTAAGCCCCCGTGTTCTTTCAAATGTTGGAAGGTTCGTGGGTCGAAGAAGACCAGGTGGAGATGCACGCACTGCAAATTGATTTCCAACGAACGCTGTGGCCATTTCGCAACTAGGCAGCAGCAGTGCAAAGTGCGGGTCGTCACTCTCGAAGCGATAGTGATTGTTGGGATCGACAGCGAACCAATTCATGTCGTCGACTTTCTCGTCTGCGTTGCACCTCGCTTGCGGCTTGATGTGTGCCCGGTGGGGAGCAAAGGTGCGCGCAACCCAGGATTCCACGAGGCTCTTCCGGCGAATGTCGTCCTCAGTCAGAATAGTTGACACTGACAAGCTCTCAATTTCGTCGGCCAATGCAACGAGCATTTCCGGATTCGCTTCTGGTGTCCTCTTTTCGTTGGCTGCTGGAGGTGCTTTCACTGGATGAAGAGGGTAGCTGCAAAGTGACAGGCCCTTTGAAAACTAAACGCTGCTCCGGTGTGAATCCGGCAGTCGACGATAAACATGGTTGCAGAATTTGTGGGCGTCGGGCCTCGTGTCGAACCAGAAGTCCACCACGAGGTCGCTAGAGAGGCCATCATTGGCAAATTCGAAAGGGTAGCTCTCATGGCGTGACAAGGCCGCTTTCCTGCTCGCTGCGTCGCGCAGGAATTTCCCGAGCCCGGCCACCTGGTTTGCATGCTTGATCGTAAAGGTGACATGCCACAGGCCTGCACATTTACACTCATTGTCAAGCGTGAATTTCGAAGACTGCACACACCTTCACGGCACTGCGTCAATTGATCGAGAGACACCGAATGTATGTTGCATGGAGAAACTTTCGTTCGACCCGTCCGCAGGCCCTAGCTCGACACCCTTCCCGTTTAACTTCACGCACGGTGTTTCCGCGGTCGTCCATATACAGCATGCACGCGCACTTGAAAGGATCTGGAGATGCATGCAGTCCCAGCCAGACTCCACATACTGAATCACGGACGCACCAAGGTGCAATCCAGCCATGAAGCAAAGCGGAACGACGCGATCGAGCTTCTTTAGCTACGCACGCCTTTGCACCGAACACCCGGAGGACCAACAGCCAGCCATTCGATCAGACACAGCTCTCGGCATGCACTTCAATCTGGAGACACCAAACGCATGCTTCGTTCGGCAAAAAGGAAGAAGAAACTCCGACCCCACACGCAATCTCACGGCACGTCAATTAGTGTACGCTGCATGGAGAACTTTTCGTTCGGACCGCTCCCGCCGCCTAGCTGACTTCCGCGACCATCCATGATGCACCGACCCCGGACTCGCACGCGTACTTCAATCTGGTAGAGCTGGACACGTCGAATCGACCAGGCACACGCACGCACGCACGCATACGGGGAGCGCAGCCACAGCGGTAGCTGACGGTCACGCGCGGACGCACGCCCGCGGGAAAGAGAAGTCGATCTAAAGAGATGACGGTCGCTAATGTGTCTTGGAGAAATTTCGGGGCGGTGACAGCGAGCGTTCTTTGTAAATCAGTGAACAACGGACACAGAACAAAGCGGACCTTGGGGCACTGCTGGTGGCGGAGGTAGGGCAACATACTCGTGCATTCTCTGTCCTTCAGGATTTCCCCCACACGGAAGTGGCTCTCCTGGACCTTTTCCGCAGTGTTTGCAGTAAGGGGCTGCACTGTTACCGTAGTACGAATGGGCCACCCGGTTCTTCGTCTTGTTCGACAGCGCCCACTCTGCACCACGCCCGCAGTCAGCAACGACAGGATGCACACCGACGGAGTGGAGTGGAGACGGCTGGGGAGGGAAGAACGAGAGACAGAGAGCCAACGCAAAAACCACGAGGAGGTGTATGTGATGAGGATCGATCCGACTGCTGACGCAAAATAGAGTCTGAACGACTAGCAACCGGCAAACGAAAACTGACCTGCAGCAACGCCGGTGTCCCTGCCCTTCTCGAGTGGCTCCCCTCCTCGCACACGGAAACGGCAGAGCTGCAGAGAGAAGAAAAAGAAGGAATTCGATGTCAAAAGAAAGAGTGCAGGTCCACAAAGAAAGCGGAGCAGAGGCCGCCGACTCACCGGCGCGTTCTGGAGTTCCGATGCCACTCTCGCGTCGCAGCCATCACACCTACCCAGACGCTCTTCGAGACCTGGGCAAACAAAGACGGTTGGAGACAAAATGCTGTCAAAAAGTGGACTCCAGCCAGAAACAATCTCGACACGTCAGCGGAAATGGGAGAGCAGATCGAACGCGCACATGGAGGCCATGAATAAAATACCGTAAAATACGAAGGACATCAATCCGACCATGTATGCAGCCAAGCGCGGAAGAGAGATCGGAACCAGGAAGAGAGACTGGGCAGAAAGATCGAAATCCACGTACAGAGACGGGAAATAGAGCTATGAAAACTGACACCCAGATCGATGAGATGAGAACAGCGGAGGATCTATCGGACCAGGGACGCAAACGGACGGCCACCTGGAGTCGCGACGACTGCTCACCCAACCAACGGAAAACCGACATGCGGCAACGCCGGGGTCCTCAGCAGGCTCGCCTCCTCGCACGCCGTCGCAGAAGTGCTGCACAGAGAAAGAAGAAGCGCGGCGTACAACGCAATAGCTCAGGCTGGACCCAGAGACAAGGGGTAGAGGCCGCCGACTCACCGCGTTCTGGAGCTCCGACGCCAGGTTCGCGGCACAGCCATCACGCCCACCCAGATGCTGTTCGAGACCTGCAAAGGAGAGACGGATTGCAGTCAAAGAGCCAGAAAGATTCTCGACACGCTGGCGGAAATGCGTGCACGGAAGCCAGACAACACAAAAGACACCCGCTGACGGACGTTCCCTGCGCAGATCCTGCAGGCTCGACTCCTCTCCGATACGACGGCCCCCCCCCGAACAGCCCTCGGCCAAGACCGCCGCCTCCAGGACAGCCACCCCTGGGGTTCCCGACCACTGCAGGAGGGAAGGGTGGAATCGACGCATGAGCACGGAGAGAGCCAAAAAGAACGAAAACGGACGGAGAGGGGCGGGCGAAAACGAGCGGAGACCTAGATAGAGGTCAAAGCGCAGAAGAGGAGGACCCGATACGAGATTGGAAGCTGAAGAACCCTGCTGTACTCTCTTTCGTTTTCCATCGCGGGTCTGCTCGGCCAGACTGCGAAAGTCAGAGAGCCTTGCGTTACTCTACGTCCTTTTTAAAGACGTGTGTTCGGCCAGACTGAAAAAAGCGAGCTGAAGGAAAAAAACAGACCTGCCGACGTGCATCCTACCGGAAGAAGCACACGCAGAAGGTACGCTGACTTACGTTGCGGGCAGTCCAGTGTTCCTTCTGGCTTCGCTTCTCCCCTGCCCCACCCGAAATGCCCTTTGCCGGTACTGCCCCCCCTAGGACGGCCAAAAGACCCCGCTCCCGTCCAACCCCCGACCATTCCTGCAGGAGAGAGACAAACCAGCTGTTTCGACGAACTCTGAAATACCACACACCATGGTGCAGCTTCCGATGCAATGGCATACAACTTTCCCGAAAAGCGGCTCCTTTTCAGGAAAAAAGCGGAGCGAGCTAGGGCAAGCACCATCGGGGAAAAAGCCCCCCCCCCCGGGATGGGATGGCCCGCCCGCAGCGTGACCCCACACAAAACGGAATGAAGGGAGCGCGGCCAAGCAAGGGTGAAGAAATAGAAGGGAGAAGCCGAGCGACGCAACGGAAGGAAGTCGGCGGGACGATCGAAAGGAAAGGCAGGCAAGAAGGCACAGGGGACGGGGCCGAAAGAGAGGGATATGAAACGGCACTGCCAGAAAAAAGACAACAGGGAATGAGACAGACAACGAAAGAGGTGCAGGACGTATGGAACCAAAGGGGAGAGGACCAAACAGGTGCAAGACTGAACGAGAGGGATGACGAAACGGGTGCAGCAGAAGGTGACCGAACGAAAAAAGACCAAACGGGGACAGAAGAACAGGACCGAATCAGAGAGAGGACGGCGACAGGCCGGAGAATTTGAGAGCCAGAGGGCATGTAACCGACGGAAGGTAGGGCAGCAGAGGAGGAAGAAAAATATCAGAGGAAACGAAAAGAGCGTCCCCGTATCGCCGATGGGAAGTCCCAATAGGAGGTCCCGGTATATCCGGTGGGCAGACCGGTGGGAAGAGACCAACCGAAAGAAAGTCAATTTAAAGAGATGGCGGTGATGAATGTATGCTTGCTGGAGAAATTTTGGGGGGGGGGGGAAGAGGGGCACATTGAAGGACTTCAGGGATGACTGCCTGCGCTGACTGACCGGAGCTGGCGGAGGTCTGCTGCTGCTTCTCGACGAGAAGGAGGTCCCTCAGTTGCTCCTCCTTCTTCCTCAGCTGCTCGTCCTTCTTCCCCAGCTGCTCCTCCGACAGCTTGTAGTACAGGCGACCATGGGCATCTGGCGTCCGTGTCTCATTCCAATCGATCGCAAGCAAATTCTTCTCCACCTTCTGGATCTCCCCCTTCACCTCCTCGATCTCTCCCTCGACCTTCTCGATCCTCTCCTCCACCGTTCCGTTGCCGTAGTACGCGTGGGCGAGCCGGTTCTTCGTCTTGTTCGACAGCGCCCACTCTGCACCACACACGCAGTCGATCATGCAGCAACGACGGGATGCAGGCAGAATGGGGGCAGGAGACAAGCAGGGGAGGTGAAGAACCGGAAATCGCCAGCAAAACGCGGCGGATCGATCGGACTGCTGACGCAAACGGACTGGAGTCTCGACAACGGCCGACCGAACTAACGGAAAACAGACCTGCGACAACGCCGGTGTCCACAAACGGCTCGCCTCGTCGCACACCGTCGCGGATTGAACTCATATGAGCACGGAGACAGCCAGAAAGAACGCAAACAGACGGAGAGAGGCAGGGCGAAAACGAGCGGACACCTGCAGCGCTGTACTCTGTTCATAAGTTGCAGGTTAGGGTGGTTCAGCTGTAGCACGAAAGGCGGAAACGTGAACCTTGGTTCAGTCGAAACGAAGTGAGAACGAAGGAAAGTAGAAGACGGAGATGGCAATGCAAAGTGTACCTCTTTGCATGTTTTTTTTTTCCTTAGAAAGTCCGGAATGGGTGGTACCTGTCACGTCTTTATACACTTCGTGTGGCGATTGAGATCGATTGAAAGTTCAGTATGAGTTCTGAGTCCGTACACGTACGTCTTGGATCGAAGGACGGGCATGTGTATGCTGGTAGCCGCGCCGCCACTATTAAAGCGTTGGCGTGAGCCGGTCGGTGGCCCCGGAAAGCGAAGCGGGGGGCATGCACTTACAAAACAGGAAGAGCCCATGCACGCGCTCTCTTTCGCCAAAAGCCCGGCCCCGAAAGGCTGAATTTTCGCCATGCGTGGCCCCGGAAAGCGAAGCGGGGGGCACTTACAAATTTAACAGCCCAAATGCACGCTGTCTTTCACCCAAAACCCGGCCCCAAAAGGCTAAATTTGCGTTATGTGTGTCAGATGGGGCTTGCCCCTAGGTTTTTTCTCCGCGGG
>JAHBMJ010001796.1:14543-22043 GCA_018398765.1 Chromera velia
ACCCCCCATACCCCGGCCCTCCCTGTCTGTCCCCTCCTTCTGCCCCGTCTTCTTCGTCCTCCTGCAATCTCGATCAGCGGTATATACAGACTTACATCAATGTATACATACATGCATAGATTATCATCTGATCATTCACCCCTTCAGGGAAAACTCCATGCACGTTCCTTCGTGCCGCCATGAGTGCCTTCGTGTTCGTTCACGCAATGCACGTGGAAGGAAGGAAGAGAGCTAGAGGGGGGGGCAATCAGGTAATGGACGAGGCGACAAATTTAAAGCGGAAGGAAACGGGAAAGGGGCAATGCACGTCCATCAAATTTCTTCCTTCCTTCTTTTCTCCTTCCTTCCTTCCTTCCTTCCCTCCCTCCCTTCGTCCTTCCACGAAGTCGCTCTCGCTCCCCACTGTCTTCCTCTCGTCCAGTCTTACTCCACAAAAGCATACAGAATTCACGAGGCGAACAGAAAAAGAAAGTGCAGCGGGAATTGAGGTTCTCTTCTTTCTTGTTGAATCCTGCTGTGCTGCCCACTTACAGAGAGAAACAAAGGCAGTGCAAAAGACCGGCAAGCAGATCAGCAGACATTGAACGCGGTTCAGACAGGTGCATCCCCCCCCCCCGCTGAGCTCTTCTTCCTTCCTCTTGACTGACATCAAAAGTCGGGCCATTCTCATCAGGCTCCCCCTCGGAGTCAGCTGCGTGCGTCAAGAGTGAGGGAGACAAGGACAGTCAAAATAGATCAACCATGATTGCACACTATGAACAAGGATCAAGCAGATAGAGATAGATAAACACGAAGAAGCCAAATCGAGAACAGTTTACAGAGTACATGCAACAGCAAATTCAAAGGAAGGAGAAATTGCGCAAACGATTTGTGTGTACGTCAGTGTGTGAGAGCGACGAGCAAACGAAACAGCAAGTGGACGGACGGGAAACACTCAGAACAAAAGCAAAAACAAGTCCAGAAAGAAAAAGACAAGAGCAAAGAAAGAAAGCAAAAAATGGTGAGGGAACCAACACCAAACCGAGCAAAGCCACAAAGCCCCTCATCCAATAGGAACACAGCAGAGGAGAGAAAAGGAGAGCAGAGAAGAAGCAAACAAACTGACAATGTCCTTCATTTGCCGCCACATTGATGCCGAAGACGTCAAGAGAGTCATCGTATCTGCATGCTCTCACACAGAAGACAAGCACACAAAAGAGAGGCACGCAGAAAAGAAGAACTCCAGTGCAGCCAAGGAAGAGCCAACCATAGAGAGTTGCAGAAACATACCCAGAATGAGAAAGACAGATCGACCCTCTTCATACGCTACCTTCATTCTACACCCCAGCCCAAATGCTTCTTTTTCAGTCGCGTCGATGCGTGTATGTCCAGCCTTCTCCGCTTTTTCTTTTGCCCGACCAACTTCAGCACCATCCCCAAAGAAACACATGAATTGAAACAGACATCCGCCTTCCCTTCTTCCCTCCCTTCCTTCCTTCCTTCCCTCCTTCCTTCCTGCTGTCAACTGACTCGTCATCGTAAACGTCCTCTCGTCGCTTCACCAAGATGCCGCCCTCTAGCATTTCCTCTTCGTCGGCAGCTGAGCGCTCCCTGCACACACACACACACACACACACACACACACACAGAGAGACAGAGAGAGAGAGAGAGAGAGAGAGAGAGGAGGAATGTCCGACTGGAAGGAAAGCAAGACTCATCGAAACAGAGCCTGAAAGACAACGGCCGCACACACTTCAAGAGTGCGAACTCCCATAGATCATTTGAATGATGAGATGCGAGGTGAGAAGACGTGACTAGGACCGCCTACACAACTGAAGTATTTCACAAAGACACGTCTGAGTGTCTCATGATGGCCACATTGAAAGAGTAGGCGGCATGACAGACATCAAAATTGACGCACGCACTCGAGCACCTTTGAGGGCCTCGGACTTTCCCTCTCACGAAAAAGGAACGGACAGAAATGAGAAAAATGGAGAGATTAGGAACGAGAAAACTCACCAGACACAGTAGGAAACGCAAAAAGAGACACCGAGAGAGTGAGAGAAATCAGACCAGAACAGAGCGTTTCCAGGCGAACTGAACCAAACCAAACCAAACACTGACACGAGTGCGAGTGTCTTGGCCTTGTCTTCTGCACTGATCTGTCTCAGAGCTTGTCTCTGGGTCTCGGACCATCTGCTGGAACGGTCACTTGTCTGTCTGCCTCCAGACGTGCCCCTCCCGATGGACGCTCCCACAGGAGGAAGGGAAGGGAAGGCAGACTGGGCAGCGGCCTCGGCTCTCTTCTGTCTCACTGCAAGCAACCAAGCAAGCAAGCAAGCAAGACTGTACTCTCCCAGATGCAGAATCAGGGGGAACATGGGGGGCGGAATCGCGGGGAAGCAGGAGGGCGAGATGGCTCTTTCTTTCTTTCTTTCTTTTGTCTCTTTCTGTCGGTCTTTCTTGGTTTCCCCCTTGCAGTCAGTCAGCATACGAACAATGAAAAAAGGTGCACGACGCTGACGAGAAACGGGACAACCAGCCTCCCCTTAATTCCTTCCTTTGTGATACATACAACTGGAGGCCAGAAAAAGAGTCGCAACACTCAGCGACTCTCTCAGTGGCTGCCTCATTTGACATTGGCCACGACAATTCAGTCTCTGTGCCGTGCGCACGCAACCCTCTCCACGAGAAACGAACAGAGCCGACCGACTCACGTTCATCCAGAGTCATGCTTCTCTTCTCCCCCTTCGGCAGCCTCTCTGAGTCGTCGAATATGCCCATGATGGTCGCTTCTACGTCCCCCTCGTAGGCCTCCAGACAGAGGGCGATGAACCCCCCCCCCGCATCCTGAACCACCTCCTGGACTTGCCTGCGGAGGACGGAACCGTAAAACGACGGATATGAATAAAAAGGTACACGCAGAGTCAAACAAACCACCTACTTGGCTCCTCCTACTTTTTTCTGTCTTACCCTCGTCAACGTCAACAGAGACTTTTTTTGTCTCCTGACTATGGAGGTGAGGTACAAAGTACTCGCTTCGTTTCACAGAGACAACCGGCACAGGGGATGGTTTGAAGAACTAATTTGATCCCAGCCCCGTCTCGTCAAAATCCAATTGCGCACCTCAGAAAGCAATGCCATCCGTGTTCAGTTTCTTTGCACATGCACGCATCTTGGCTGGATGCTTTGTGCACGTACACCCTCAACCCTTCCACTCAATCGACTGACTTCACTTTGCCCTCGTCTACCTCCTCGAACTTCTTTGCCGCCCCGCCTCCCCCCGCAAGGACGCCCCCAGACTTCAGGACAGGAGCGAAGCCGCCCCAGTCAGGAGCCCCGGGCATTGTGCCGCCCTCCAGGGCTCCCTGCAAACACCAGACACACACACACACACACACACACACGCACGCACGCACGCACGCACAAATACGTGGAGCAACACGTACAGAGATACAGAAGACAAAGACGAAGCATCCACGCTCCCTTCCATGTACCAAACAAACACACACAATCCAAGAGAAAGAAAACAAACAAAGACAGACAGACAGACAGACAGACAGACAGAAAGACAGACAGAAAGACAGAAAGAAAGAAAGAAAGAAAGAAAGAAAGGGAGGGAGAGGGAGAACCAACGAAGAGTGGAAGGAGGGAAGGAAGAAACATGCTCACCGGCTGTCGACGCAGCGAAGTTCCGGAAGGCAGGAGAACCGACGCGAGATGCTCAACGCTTTCCGGGGGGCTGCGTGCATTCGGAAGAGGTGCAGTGTGTGTCTGGACAAAAGAGAGAAGAGAAGAGAAGCCAATTGATGCACTCTAACTGTCGGGCTGCCACGATGCGCATGATCATCCATCCATGGGGAAGAGGAAGAGGACAGAGCGACCCTCCAGCGAGAGAGACGAAGAGACGGCGTTCCGTTCCAATTTTGTTTTTCTTTTTCCTCCTTGATCCCCGACTGTCTCGCACGAGCACGGCTCCTGTAATCCTACGTGACCCAATGAACGCAACGGTGCATTGCAGAACCGGGAGGGGGCACTGCGGATAGGAATAAAAATCGAGTGGGTTCGCTTTCTCTCTTGTTGTTGCCTCGGGAAAAGACTTTCTTTGATCATCACAATCTGAAGCCAGGAACGCAGGCAAATGAATCAATCCTTCCTGCAGTTGGCTGACAGGACTCACATGAGACCGAAATCCATCCAAACTGTATGAAAGTAACTGCAGAATCCTGCAGGCTGACAGGACTAACATGAGACCAAAATCCATCCAGTCCTGGAGGAGCGAGAGGGCCCCACACCCTGCGAGATCTCGTCGAAGTTGTTCCACCTTGCTGTCCGCCTTCAGACAGGACAAACACAGCTGCAGAAAGAAAGAAGGAAGCTGCGTATACAATATGTTTTGCGCGAACAAGTGGATCTCCCTCCAGAGGACAGTGACAAAAGTCTGAAAAACTCAGGGACCGAGAGAAAGAAGCGAGGAAAGGAGGGAGGGAGGGAGGGAGAGATAGAACAAATACAAGCAGACCAGCAAGGGTACACAGATGGAGCGGAAGAGAGCGGATCAGGAGCAACAGAAATCGGGAAAGTCATTTACAAAGACAGAGCAACGGAAACAAAGACAGACAAAGCAAGCAACCAGAGAAAAGGGAAATAAAGAAGAAGGGACGCAGAGTCCAAAAGAAGAAACCCACCTCATGAGTTTTCAAAGCCCATGCAGTCAGGCTCTCGAAGGTTCCTTCTCTTTCTCCCCTGTTCCCCCCCCTCCTCATCGATCTCAGATGGATGTCTGGAGGGGCCCACTCCCTCAACACCTCACACAAAGCACTCACAACACGCCACCTGACGCTCCGCAATCGGGTGATCACCATTGAGAGGGACAACCGCTTCTTTCCCGAGTCCCAAATCACCTCTTTGCTTTTGTCTTTGGGGTCCTCTTTGTCTTCTGCAGTCATGGACAGCTGCGAGGGAGAGAAGAAAAGAGAAAAAGAGAACAAACAGGAGGAGTAGGAGTGGGGTAGCAAGCAAGTCGATGAGCGCGGAAGGGAAGGAAGGAGGGAAAGAGAGCCATCGGCAAAGGACTGGCAAAAGAGAAAAGAGAGAAAGAGAACCGCACACAGGTAGAAAATCGAGAAAACAGAGAGATAGGGCCTGTAGTTTGTTTGACATTAATATATGAATAGACAAACTCACACAGACATGAATTCCTGCAGAGTGAAAAGAGAGCGGCTGATGTACGAGCACTCCAAAAAGACAGACCGACCGTGAGCAAGAGAAAGAAGGAAGCCCGAAGAAAGAAGAGCACCTGAGGGTACCCCCCTTCTCCCTCTCCTTCCTCCCCCCTCTCTGCCCACTCCCCCCCCCCCCCCCCCCCCCTCTGTCCCAAAGAGAATGAGACCAACGAACGAGACAGAAGAGGGTGAGTGCCCGATGGACCACACGTCCCTTCTGGCGTTGAGCTTGAAACAAGCAGACAGCCTCTGATTTTATCCGACGCTTTTCCAATCCCCTCCACCTCCTCCAACAAACTTCCAAGCACCTTTTCATCCACATCCCCGACCGAGGACTCCCCTGAAAGGAAGAAGTCCACGGCCTCTTCTCCTTTCTTCTTCCCCCCCACGGCTCTTTGCACAGACTGGAACAAAGACTTTTGCAATGCTCTGCCGATTTCCGTTGCAAACCCCTCCATCTCACTCCACAGACTGTTGCACGTCTTCTCGACAGCACTCTGTACCACCTGCTGGACGGCTCCTTTATTGGAAGTCCAAAAGGCGCACGACAATAAAGACAAACGGCTGGGGGCAAAGACCTGGGATCGTTCCAGGAGAGACGCATGTTTTTTTGCGCTCAGAAAAGACGATGAAGAGGAAGAGCCTGCCCCTCGCCCCCCCCCTCCCTCTTCCTCCTTCTCCTTGGAGAACCTGACAAAGAGCAGCAAAACCTTCCGAAGCACGGACCCCGTCAGCATCAACGCCTTCTCGCCTGCTCCCTTCAGAGGCCCCGGAAAGGCCTCAGAGGCATCAAAGCAGTCGATGTCAATGTCTGAGGGGGCCAGCTCAAGCACAGAGTCCAAAAACACCGGAAGGCTAACCGAAGAAGAGCCTAGAGAAGGCCCCGAACCGACCAGACTCCAAAAGACACCGAACTTCAATCTCAGGAGAGAGGATAGGGCCTCATCCACTTTCCCTGCATGCGACACAGACACATCATCCACACAAATTACTACGCATACACGCGGAAACAAGACTGGCAACACATGCATACGAATCTTGCAAAAACAACTGGAGAGCAGGACAGAAATGGAGAGTTCAGTAGAACTAGACTGAAGAAGAGTGACAGACTTTCCGACTCACTCACTCACTCACAGCAGACAGAACAACATCTGTGTGAGAAACACAGACACACACGCATGCACGCACGCACACACACACACACACACACACACACACACAGAGAGAGAGAGAGAGAGAGAGAGAGAGACAGAGAGCATCGTGTAGATGAGAAGATGAAAAAAAGGGTGACAGACCGAGTGACTGTGCAATCAAGTCAAGCCTCCCCCCCTTCAGATCTCCTTCCTTCCAGGCAGAAAACAGTCCTGCCTGTCTCTCTGTCACAAGAGGCAGCTTCAGAGGCTCCCCAGATAACCACACAGGGGAGAGACCGGGCACAGCAACCGACCCGCCGCCTGCTGCCGGCACGAAAGCAAAGCTGTCCTGCAAACACTCACAGATTTGATTGTGATTCACCGTCAAAAACGAGGGAGAATAACACAGAATGCAAATTCAAACTTCTTCCTGGATAAAAATATACAAGAAGACGAGGTCCCGTTCTCTTCCTCTTTTTTCTATCAATGCTTTGTCTTGACCAATTAATGGTAGACAGGCAAAAAAAGGGGGGGAATCGCATTCCAACCTGTCAAACGGACAGGAAAGAGTGCCCATCACCAGGGTATGTTACAGGAGACAGAAACAGAAAAAGAACGACAGCAAAGCATCAGCCCAGGCCAGAAAAAGAATGACAGCAAAGCATCAGCCCAGTTTGGCCAAAGAGAGAGACCACCGGCTGACCTCAAAAGGTTTCGTCTCCCTCCTCTGACCCTGCACCTGTATCCGTCTCCCTTCTGCACCTCTGTCTCTGTCTCCGTGCTGTCTGTTTCCCTCCCCCCCTCGACCCCCCCTTCTGCCATCAGCACGGGAGGGTTCGCTGTGCGAATGCTGACCCTGTCCCTGTCCTCGGCCTCCCCCCCCTCCCCCTCCCCCTCCTCCACGGGGCGGCCGCCCACCCCGACCCCTTCCCCTTTCACCTCCCCCCCCGTCTCCTCCTCGCGGCTGGATGATCAAACAGAAAAGGGTGCATGGGGAAGATGAGCGTTTTATAGAAGACATTGAGCGGGGAAATGCGGGAATGAAAAAGAATAGAGGACCAAGCAGAAGGCTGGAGCGGCGAGGGCGGGTTGAAGGAAAGGGGTGGGAGAGGAGGAAAAGAGATACAGCAGCTGAGAAGAAGCCGACAAAAGGAAAAAAGGCG
>JAHBMJ010001797.1:0-20000 GCA_018398765.1 Chromera velia
GCTGCAATGGTAACGTTCCTTCCACTGCGAAAGTTGTGAAGAAAGAGAAAGCAGGAGCACGTGTTAAGAAGATTGACTTTGCGAAGCGATCGAGCATGTGCATGAGAGTCAGTCGGCGTTGTGGGTAGACAGACGGCTCTGTATTTGTTCCTTCGTCTGTGCCTCAGTCAGGGGGTGATTGTTGAGCCGCCATGCCTGAAGTGCCCGCCGCCATGCGCGCCACCTTATAGATTGATGAGCCATGCCGAGCTGCATGCATGCATGTGCATGCTTCTTCATGCAATTTGAATTAATTGCAATCAATAGTAGCATGCTCATAAAACGTGATGAGATGAAACGGCTGAACAATGAAAGGAATGGGAATATGCAATGCATCCCGTCCTTTAGTCTTTCCCTGTAAGAAGATCTTAAGAGACTCTAATGATAAGCTTCTAGTTGAGAAGATCTAGTGGCTTCTAGGGTCTTTCAAGATGGAGACGGGGATTTTGCTTCCGGTGTGGTGATCCCAATCACCAGATGAGGCAGTCACTGTGCTGGAAAGGGTTATGCAGTCCCTCGCAGGTATGCGCCATGTACACGTCCCCATTCGGAGGGTGACGGGAACCTCCACAGCGAGCAGCCTGGTTTCCCGAGTTTCGACGAGAAAGCCCTCCTCCTCGCAGATACTATGAAGAAGCTCGATACCCTTCTCTTTCTGGGTCGCCCTCTGCATCAAGGGGGAGGG
The DNA here is from genome assembly GCA_018398765.1 of Chromera velia. Classification (NCBI taxonomy): domain Eukaryota; family Chromeraceae; genus Chromera; species Chromera velia. Next base: position 725 of record JAHBMJ010001797.1, read on the forward strand.
AGGAGACTCGTCAGCCAGGCAGGGGGTTCGGAAGCAATGTTCCTTCGGGGGGACAGGGGCGTACCTTCAGCGATACTCCATCATTTGGTTGGCGAACGTCTTCACCGCCCCGGGGGTCATAACCAGTGTGTCGGGTGGGACTCAGACAAATGGCGGGAGTGAGAACGATTCCCGGCTAGAGAGAGGATGATCGCATTGTGGTTCCTCAGGAACCTGAGGTTTTCGACCCCTATGAGATGTTAGATGGCGGTGAAGGAGAATGGGAGACTGGACGCTACGGTCAGTGAGTATGCACCTCAAGTGCCTCTGCGCATACAGGGGTATTCAAAAATTATAGGCGCATTGCTTGCTGACCTGGATGGCTATAACGTGATCCTCGGTCAAAAATGGAGTGACGCACACAACGTCGAGCTCGATCATCCAACTCGGTCTCTTCGGTTCTTTTTCAAACGCCGTGAAGTGATTTTGAAAGGAGGGTACAAGAAAGATGAAAATTGCCCTCCCTTCTTGAATCCTGTGCAGGCTAGACGTTGCATCAAGAGGGGAGCGCCGTTTCATATCGTGTACATAGAGACGGTGTGCCCACGACCACCTGCACAGGAGGAGTGCGAGGTGCAGACAACTGAAGAATTAATCGATCGACTCCATGGGGCGCGATTTTTCATGACTCTAGATCTACAGTGAGGTGACCTTTTTGGGCTTAAGAATTTTCAGGACCGGGGCTCAACCAGAGGTTCGTCTCGATGTTTGATGAGCTCGGAATTACACCTCGTCTCCTCAATAATCATGACAGAAGGGACGGCAGAGGCAGTCTTTGAACGAGTGATCCTCGAGTATAAGATACCTTAATCGGTGGTGTATAGATACACAATGTGATCAATGTCTCCTTTTTGAAAAAGTACGAGAGGCAGAAGACTGATCCGTTGCCTGCCATCCGCCTTCCGACCTCTACAGAGGTGGAGTATGAAGTTGAAGAAATTCTGGATCACAGGCGGATCGATGAACAGGTGCACTATCTCGTCTGGTGGAAGGAGGAGAGTAAAGAGAATGCGTCGTGGGAACCGTCAGTCAGCCTCATGCATGCAAAGGAAGCCCTGCATGCCTTCAAGGAGAAAAGAAGAGAAGCAGCGAAGAAGAAGGCAGGCAGGTGTGGGATGGTGTTGAGAAGACATGTGGTGCACGTCAGTGCCGTCGAGAATGCTGTATGGAGTGGGGTGCGAATCTGTCAGTTGGAGATGTAGCTTCCTAGGCTGTATGCTTTCTGGCTATCTGCTTCTCAGCCTGAAGATGCTGAGAGTAATTCCGAGGACGTCGTGTACATGTGGTAGAAGAGGCACACTGTGGTGTCGGTCGTGGCTTACCGATTTTATTCATGCCTCTATGGTTTGATTTCGATGGTCTGAGTGATTAAGCTGAGCGTGGACGTCAGCTTCAGAAGGCAGGCAGGTGTGGGCCTGTCATGAGCGTCGCGCCACGCTAGGGCTGCCGCCGACCTCGCAATGCCGCGTACGCTCAGTCTGAATAAAGTGACGTCTGACCTTGCGTGCGAAAGTTGTTCTGTGTCAGTCTCTCGATCGTAGTGTTGGCTGGTCTGAATAGTGGATCAATAGATTGACTCTGCTAGGTCATACTTTAATGTGAGTCTGCCTATGATCTATGCTTATCGTAATTAAGCCTCTAGTACCGTGCGCAGCTTACAGTAACGATGATGCTCGCGATTAATTTTGTATGTGAGACTCGGTACAGTACTACACGTTTTATACAAGTAAGAGGCACTGAGAGGCGAAGGAATTCGAAAGTATTCGAAAAGGAAGCTGAATCTTGTAGGGAAGCTAAGGAAAAGGAAATTTAGGGAGTGTAGCACTAGCTGCAATTGAGAATTCGAACTACTGAAGTGCCCCGATCTCGGCTTGTACTTTCCGGGGCCGTGCAATGCATGTTGCACGAAACAACAGTTCGATAACGTGCATGCACAACATTCGCGCTTTCTATACATGCATGCATGGGAAAACTGACGCATTCAGACACCTATATTCAAAGTCAGGTTCAGTCGAACAGCGAACAAATTGAACAAAGCATCTCAAGTACGGAAGCACAATCAACCATGACGGCAAAAGCAGTCGATCCAAGAGAGCAGGGGCGCAACTGCGTTCTCTGCGGATGCCCTGATTGGACGGGTCACTACAAATTCTGTTGGAGAGATGAGTCTGCGGGGGCGGAGGTGTATGAGACAATGGCCGACGGGGTGGCAACTCTCGTTCGGTTTGCATGTTCGTTGGCAATGAAGAAGAAGATCGCAGAGGAGCGAGAAAAAGAAGGAGAAGGATCCAGAAAGCGCGGAGGTGTTGAAGCTGTGCACGACATGCTTCAGGGGAAGGTCAGTCATTCACTCACCGACATATATACCCACCTTTACACACAGCAAGAGTCAAGGCCTGCTCTGCCATTTAGCGCATTCTGCTTGCATGTCTCTCATCATTCTTGTCTGGCTAGCCCACAGCGTGTGATGGAGATGAGTGTGTCCTGAAAAGGAAGTCTTTAGGACTCTTTTACTCTCCTCACTCGCAAGCCGTCCCCCCGACTATACTTTATTGAGAATTCCTTTTCTCCCTTCGCTTGCAAGCAGTCCCCCGTCTATGCCTCATTGTCTATCTAGAGCTCCTCTTCTCACTCATCCAGCCACTCAAGAGACAATGTAGAGAATTGGTCGATCCCAGTTTCTTCTCACAAGAGACGGATGGATGCGGATAGGACTACATGTATTTCTTGCCTCTGCTTTCCTCTTTGGAGTCTTTTCCAGTCCATTAGCACAAGGGCCTCGCAATCTCCTGCATGACTATTTGATTTGTGAATTTCCCTTCATTCAGTGCATCACTGTCCGTTGCATCATCAAATTACATGCAGAGCTTCAGACGTGGGGGGTCCAGAGGGAGGGGGTCTGTATCGGTGTTTTTGCGGTAAGGGGGAATGGGCTGAGGTTCCAATTGAAGAGGCGGACGAGGGGCTCAGAGAGTGGCTGGAGGAAAACCAGGTCAGTCCTTGGGTGGGATGAGGAGAGAGGGGGGGAAAAGCGGACGTATGGGCATTGGGGCGGTGCAGGGAAATCATGGCGGCGTCTGCGAGCGAATCTGTGTGTGAAAGTGGATCTTACAGGGTCTCTTTTCTGAGTTGTCATTCAAGCGGATAGGGGACCACAGCCATTGGAAAAGAAAGGAAAAAGACACAGCCACTTTGTCATTGTCAGCGTCCGCTTATTCATCTTCATTCAACACAAAGGACTTGGTCACAGAACTGAATCTCGGTCTCTTGCGCCCACTTCTCTGGGCGTTCTCATTCAAGAGAGCATGCCCACATCGATTCGCTATGCGCCGACACATCCATCCTCTTTGAATACATTTATGGAAGAGACAGGCAAGTCGAGAGACGAAATTTGAGACTGGGAGAGCACCGACGAATACACACACACACACACACACACACACACACAGAGACACAGGCACACACACACACACACACACACACAAACGGACAGGCCCTGCCTCTCTCTCTCTCTCTCTCTCTCTCTCTCTCCCCCTCCCTCCCTCCCTCCCTCCCTCCTTCATCCGCCCGTCCGCAAATACTGATTTTCATCTATCTGTTTCCAGACCCACAGGCCCATTCATGCCGCCACAATGATACCCTGAAGAGGGATTCGTATGTTGTATGGCGCTGTGCATGTACTGCGTGCAGTACGGAGACATGGTGTCTCAGTTTAAGACTCTGGAGGCACACCGGAAGCCCCCTCCAGATGATGAAAGCGACGACGAGGATGGAGACGATGACGAGGACTAAGAACTTGGTAGTAGTAAGAGAAGAAGCGGTAGTCTACGTGGTACTACGCGGTAGTCCTGGTGGTAGTCGTCGTCATCGTCGTTGTCGTCGCACCAGTACTAACAAGAAGGAGAAAAATCAAGAAGNACACACACATGCACACACACATACACACGTGCGCGCGCGCACGCATGCACACATGCAAACAAACCACAGAAACAGTCTCTCGTACATACGGACATAAAGACGGACCGACCGATTGACTGACACCGAGCTCACAGGCTGACAGACCCACGTATCAAGCAGAGGGACACAACAACAAACGGACAGGCCCTGCCTCTCTCTCTCTCTCTCTCTCTCTCTCTCTCCCCCTCCCTCCCTCCCTCCCTCCCTCCTTCATCCGCCCGTCCGCAAATACTGATTTTCATCTATCTGTTTCCAGACCCACAGGCCCATTCATGCCGCCACAATGATACCCTGAAGAGGGATTCGTATGTTGTATGGCGCTGTGCATGTACTGCGTGCAGTACGGAGACATGGTGTCTCAGTTTAAGACTCTGGAGGCACACCGGAAGCCCCCTCCAGATGATGAAAGCGACGACGAGGATGGAGACGATGACGAGGACTAAGAACTTGGTAGTAGTAAGAGAAGAAGCGGTAGTCTACGTGGTACTACGCGGTAGTCCTGGTGGTAGTCGTCGTCATCGTCGTTGTCGTCGCACCAGTACTAACAAGAAGGAGAAAAATCAAGAAGACGTAGAAAAAGATGGTAAATGATATTGGAGTGATGTGCATAGATGTATTGTGCAAAGGGGACGCCAGATAAACGGCATGCAGGTCTAGGGCTAGGTCTAGGGCCTCGGCCCCGAACACAATATAATCTTGTACTGCTCAGTAATAATAATTAATAATAATAATCATAAAACTTGCTCATCTTATTTTTTATTTAAAAAAAACTGTGATTTAGAAGCTAGAGTGACATAGTATAGACTCAGCCTGAGTATTGGGCTGACACCCCGGCTCAGGCTGCGATAAGCTGTAATATAGCTAGTGAAATTATCACTGACATAGTAATCTATCAATCACTAATATTTATAATAGTGGGTAAGTCCGGGGTTCAAGTTTAAAAAAGTTAGAGTCCCCAGGGTAACTTAATGCTAAGGCTTTCTAATTAATATACATAATCAATGTATTCCAATCTAATGATTCGATGCAAGCTATAAGCTATACTCAATTCAAAGTCAACTGTGACGTTGAACTGTCTCAACACTAGACTTTGCTAGTATAGTTTTTAATTAAATTGATTTAGTTGTTTTGCATCTTAGTCCAGGAATTCCTAGAAGGTTTTATGCTAGGTTTTATGTAACTTGTGATTGAATGAAAGCTATCATCTTAGCATATCTTAGCTATGTTATTAATGGATGCCACTATATGCCTAACTATATATTAATATGCCACTACGACGCAACGTACACTCTAGCATAGACTCTTCTAAACATTTTTTTAAAGCTACGTACTTCCTATAGCGTACTTGAAGGAGCGATTCACCGCACATCTAAATGAATAATCATCATATGGTCTTCAATGCTGTGTACATTGCTGGGTAGATTGCTTATACCGCTGTTACACTGTCGCGGTGGCAGCAGCCCAGTCACAGCCCTACGGCCATGTGCGAAACCAGAAGCAAAAAATGCTCTAGAAAATGCTGCGATGGTGGCCCAACGAGCCTGCCAGTGGGTTGCAAGATCTATCTCTAGTTACGCTATCCACCTTCTCCGGTTGTCGGTGGCCTCGGAAGCCCCCCACTCTGTTGCGGTAGGGGCTGTCCGAACAAGTCAGCCTGAGCTTTCTCTACTGGCTGTTGCTGTTCTTGCTCAGAAGCTCCTGCAGACGTCTCTTTCACTGCTCCTTTTCCTCTTTTTGCGTCCCCAGGTGATGAAGCATCAGGAGTCGGCAGGAAGGAAGAGGAAGAGGATGAAGAAGAAGAGACGGTCTGTGGACCTGCCTCCTCAGAGGAGGGTACAGGGTTAGACGGTGACAATGGCCGTTTTTTTGGTCCTCCATTGCAGTCACCCACGGCCAAAGTGGAGGCTCCAGATTCACCTCCTCCTCCTCCTCCTCCTCCTCCTCCTCTGCCCACCCCCTCGCCCTCTCCTTTTCTTGCGCCGACGTCTCCTCCGTCCGCCATCCCTTCCCGTCCCGCCGATGTGCCTGCCGATGCCTCCGATGCATGCCACCTCGGTGTGTCTCGGTGGTCGAATTTGTTCATCACACCCTCATCTGTGTAGATCGCCATGTCCAGAACTTGAGGGTACTGCTCATCAATCAAATCTGCAAAGAAACAAACAAAGAAACCACATGCAACCAAGAATATTCATTCTGTCTGCACACAAATTTGGCATCGTCTTCTTTCCTTTCGATGCACACACGCAGACTCCGCCAAACATATACGAAGACAAGTCTGAGGGAAAACACGCTACCACCAATGCAGTGTGGAAACTGCTGGACACTTTTCTGGATTCAACCACAATCATGCATTTTTGGGTGTGAGGACAGCATCAGGCCAAACAGGCTCAACCAATCCGAATAATCTGCGGCAACAAAAAAGATCAATCAGGGTAAAGCCAACCGACCCAACGCCTTTCAGAGCGGTGCAGACAGACCAAGAGGCTATCCGTCCATCCATGCATCAACTGCCTGACCGACCGATGGCTGCCTCGATGACGCTAGCCGCGGTCCTTCCGAGGTTTTTCTTCCCCCTCATCTCCGAATCTGCACACACACACACACACACACACACAGAGAGAGAGAGAGAGAGAGAGAGAGAGGGAGAGAGAGGGAGAGAGAGAGAGAGAGAGAAAGAGAGAGAGAGAGCTCTAGACAGACAGAAACGGATATGGTCTCCCTTTAAAACAGGAAGCCGCCACGCAAATCTATGTATGGCCAAACCGGGTCCCATGCATGCATCAAGCAGGACACAGGAGTATGCTTGCAGAGAGAAGATTCCTTAGTAGCTCGGCAGGCACGACGGTCGGGAAGACAACTCAGTTGGCTGTCTGTCTGAGCGAATCCAGAGCCCCCACACTCAACAGCCTCAGGGGAACGAAGAGAGAATGCGGGTTTGCTTTCTTTCCACCTGCAAGAGCGGACTTCTCTTTGCATGCATGGGCGACAGATGAAACACAACGGGGGGTACATCGCAGGCAGACGAGTGAGTGGATTTAATGCAACGAATCTATGAACGTACCGATTTTCTGTCGAAACTGTCGGTTGCCTGATTGGCCTCCAAGAGTTCCTGCAGGCATCTCGTCGAAGTCCAGAGAGAGAAAAAGAAACCAAAAAGGGGGGGGGAGGGGGCAAACGGAACATCGGACAGGGGCGTGAAGTATACTACATTCAGATCATCCAGAATCATAGTGACTCTAAGAGATCCGACATTCCCAGAGAAGGGGTGCAGAAAAACAGTACGTGCGCCTTTGACAACGCCTTCCCCGGGATCTCTCATATCTCCTGTCTGTATACCGTTGAATAAAAGAAGAACGGACAAAGGGGGAGAGAGGGAATTAAACGGACAGGGAGAGGGAAGAGAATTCCCGGAAGCAGAAGTTTCACTTCCCCCCCTCCGCTTTTTCCACCCTTTCCCCCCCTTGGCTTCTTGGTGTCCCCTGCCGGCTCCTTGGCGGGTCGTTAGAAAGAGCCTTACTCAAGAGCAGAGAGACGAACGCAGACAGAGAGGGCAAAGAGAGAGAACGACATACCGAGAACGGGGGAGACAAGTTGGAAGAGCCTCCCTTGTTTCATTTGAGCTTCCGGAAAGTTCTCTTCCAGAAAACTCAAGTACCCGTCCAGAGCAGTGCGACGGGTGCGGGCTGTCGGGGGATTCGGACGCCCTGCAGGCACACATGAGAGGGAGGTGTGAGGGGACACACAGACAGACAGACAGACAGACAGACAGACAGACACACAGACAGACAGAGAAAAGATGCACGGCGGGTTCCCCCCGGGTGGCAGGGATCTGTTTGTTTGGAGAGACGGGAGGCGTTTAGTTTTGTGTTTGTTCGTTTCTTTTTGGGGACATACCATTTTACAAACAAGCAACTGCGTTGCTTTCCGTCATTCGCAGTCTTGATTGAGGCCAAGCCAGCTCAAACGAACGATGTACAGAAAGAAAAACAGAGGAATCCTCTCACCATAGAAACGCCTGTCAGCATCCGCAAACACGCTGCAGTTGTTCAGAGCAGCCTGCAACAGAGAGAGAGAGAGAGAGAGAGAGAGAGATACATGGGCATGGCGGCTAGGAAAGAAACAAAGAAGCCCTCTGACAGGTTCAATCACACAACGACATTATCCAAGGAAGTGAATGAGATATTCAAAAGCAGAGAAGAGAGAAGAGGACCCTACCACACTGCCCCTGAGAAGAGAAGCAAATCATCAATCGGCATTCTGTCCCTTTTCCGCCTTTTCCTACCAGATCATATCGAAAGAGGAAACACAAATGGAAAAGCGCACACAGACAGAGAAGAGAAATTTCCATTCTGGCCTGCAGTGGACGAAAGTAGTGCTGTTATAGAAGGACGTGAAGAACAAGATCCACAGACTGACCGACCCTGCCCATCATCACCGACGAGAGGACGCGCGGCCCCCGTCCCCCCATTATCTCTTCACTGCCAGAAGAGGCGCTTGATGCTCCCTCCGTTTGAGCCCCCCTGCCCCCCCAAAGAAGGGATTCTGCCCGGACGCTTTCCATCAGGGTGTCGCCATCCTCGGGCCACAAACCTGGACAGTCAGGCAGAAAAAGACATTGGGACAGAAAAGGGCAGAAAGAAAGAAAGAAAATATTGGGGGGGCAGAGGAGGAGAAGAGAAAAAAGATCACGTCCACTCCGAGGAAAGAAAAGTGCACCATTCATTGTTGTGTCTGCTCTTCTGTTCATGTTTTCCGACCCTTTCGACAAAGACAGCATGCACTGTTTTGGCCACACGAAGACATGGAACAAAGAGTGCCGACGGAGATCATGCAGACCAATGACTTTTTTCGGAGAGCACACAATCGAAGTGCTGTTGCGAAAGATGGGCGTGGGGGTGAGGGGGAAAACCTTCCCGCAAAAAAACGATGCCAAGAGGACACTGCACTGGTGCCTTCACTTAGATAAGAACAGTCAGCGACACTCATATGAGCAATGATGAGAGTAGATCTGCATCTTTCCTTTAGCCGAAGGAGACAAAAAAAGAAATGTCCGTCCACACCCGCATAACCGCGCATCTATCTGTCAGATAAGAGAGAGAGACAAACAACACCCTCACTCACTCACTCTCTCTCTCACTGACTCACTTACTCACTCTCTCACTTATTCACTCTCTCTCTCACTCACTCACTCACTCACTCACTCACTCACGCACTCACGCATTCACTCACTGACTGACTTTCTCCCTTCGGATTTCCCCTTGCAAAAATGAGATCCTCAGCCAAGTCCAGGTCTCTGATCTGCCCGTTGATGCTGATGGACAAAAAGGGAAATTTCTTCTTCAAACGAAACACACGGTCGTAGTGGAGAGGAGGCACCGTCCTGTTCTGGGCAGCACTCAGACCCTGCAGGCAGGCAGACGTCAAGGAAGAAGCAAGGAATGAATGGGGAGACAACATAGAGACAGAACTGGTTCTGTGTTGAGAGATCCGAGGGGGGGCACACACATGGATTCCGTTTTCATTGACCATAAAAAAAAGTTCGAGCTTTTGTTCCCTTTCTACACCCTCCCCCCTGCCCTTCTCTCTCCATCTCTCCCCCCATCCTTTTTTTCTCTTTGTCTGTCGGTCGTCTCATCTCCATCACATCTCATTTCTCGGCAATAAACGTCCGAACAGGGAAGAATACTTCAACCGTGCAACGCCGACCTCCTTGCATATTCTCTCTCTCTCTCTCTCCTGAAACGTTCTCGGTTAGAGGGTGCATTGAGGGTGTTTGCTTGAATGCACGCTCACCCCTACATGCACCCCCCTACATGCTCCCCGGCATGCACCCCCTCCCCCCTACACACACATGCACGCTGACCTTCAAGAAGGCCTTCCTTGCGTGCATGATGAACCTGCTGCAACCAGACGCGGCCACAGTCTGCAGACGCAAAGAAGAAAGTGTAACTGAGGAGAATTTCAAAAATGACACCTCCAGGCAGGCAGCCGAGAGAAGCAGAGAGGCAGACAGAGAGAAGTTGGTTCCAATGTATCATCTGAATAGGTGAACGAAGGATCGGCTGCATCCATCAGGCTTGAATGGCGGACAGTAATTGACAGGTGAGAAGAGGAGACAGGAGAGAAAGTAGCCGAAAGCAAAGAATCGCGATTCAAGCACAAAGAAGCGGGGGGGGAGGAAAAACTCCAGTAATAGGACAAGTAAAGAAAGCAAGAAGGAAACTTAGCCTGCATGATCAGCTGACCTCAACAAACTTCTCAGTGAATTCTTGGCAGTCTAGGTCGTCAATGCCCAGTCTCGTCTTTACACTCACAGGCACGGAGACCCTCTTTCGCATGGCGCTGACGATCTCCCTGACTGTCTCTGCCTCTCTCATGAGTGCTGCTCCAAAACATGACTTCCCGGCCACCCGCTCAGAGGGACACCCGCAATTCAGATTGATCTCATCGTACCCCCACGACTCGACGATGGCCGCTGCTTCCGCCAAGGTCGTCGGGTTGGACCCTCCTGGAAGGGCATCGATTGTGAGGGGGGAGGAGACGGAGACGGATGGTTGAAAGATCGGATGGGAAAGCAGAAGACAGGGAGGTTGGGGAACAGGACACGCAGGGAGCAATAGTGCGGGGGTCAGATGGGTAGGGAAAGAAGAAGGTAAAGGGGGGGGGCGGGGGAAAGCAGGGCAAAGGAGCCAGAAGAACGGTCGAAGATACGCAGAAAGGAGGACATTTGACTGACCTAACTGACAGACTACCTGCACGCATGCAGAGGGAGAGAGTGTATGTGTCAGTGGAACCCTACATGAAGAACAGGGGGGGGGGGGAAGATTGAAGAGAATCGGACCAACCGGATGTTCGATCTCGTAGTGGTGCACATATTCTGGAAGGTTGTCGCAGTTCAAGATGGTGTTATCCACAAGCATTTCTGTCCACACAGGTGCACACCTGCACGCACAAATCCATGCAACACAAATGAACTGAAATGAGAGAAAGCACGCACACAGGCTGACAATGAAGTCATCAGACTCAGCACTGGCCTTGTGAACATACGCATGTAGTAGCGAAAGAAGGTGTCACTGTGGTCGATCATGGGGGCTACCTCAATTCCGTGACCAATGCAGTCAGAGTACGTATACGAGTACCACTCATCCCCACCTGCCCTGCCCCGGTGGCCCTCACAGGGCTCCTGGCGGTAACGCGCAACAACATCCGTCATCTTCTCTCCGTTAATTGCAGCGGTGTGAGTATGTATGTGAGGGAAGGGTGGAGCTGCCAGGACAGGCAGTCACACACTACAATCAGCAAGAACAGGCAATCCTTTGTGATGCCATGCATGCTGCAGGGCCCGCGAAATGCCCCCGCTGCTGCTGAATGCATGATGGCCGGCATGCCATGGCATGCCAGGGCCCCGTTTTCTCAGCGTGCTGTCGCCTGTCAAAATTCACATTTCTGACCTGAATTCCTTCACCGTGACTGAAGTTTACAGGGAACTGGTGAGTTTGTTTCACAGTCTCCCGTTGAAGTGCTCGTGCGAATGCTCTACATGCAGACGTCTTTTTCACGTTTCGGGAATCGAGAAAGAGACTTCTGGCTGACTGGTGAAAGTGCTCCGTTGAACATTTCCTAAGGCTGCTGACGTCTTCACTTTCTAAACGTCTCCTCCATTAGGAGGATATTGATCAATGAAATTGCACTGAAGGAAAAGTGAAAGATGAAGACGAAGGACAGAGCTGCCAGGGAGCTTGCATCTCTGGACACAGGTCTGGAAGAGGGTCAAGGAGGGAACTTTCCTGAAGAGGAAACGCCCGCTCACACCACTGCACCCCCTCCAGTTGCACTGGAGGACGATGAAACTAGACCGGGGTGGCAGTGCAACTGCTGTGGGGGGGTCCGGTTTCTCATGACGAAGAGGGATTTACGTCTTTTTCTCTGGAAAACTGCTTTTGTATTTGTGTTCACGTTTGCGCTTGTGCCCCTGATAGAACTCGAGAACCGGATACCCGGAACGGTGAGTCTGTCTCCCCCCCATTTTTCGCACCCGGCCCCCTCTTTTTGTCCTTTTCGGACGTACCTGATTCAGGTTGATCGCCGAAGGTCTATCCTTCTTTCATGCGACTAACTGACTGACTGACTGAGTGGCCGACTGTCGACAGACCATCTCCATTCTTTCCTCGTTCGTGCTCGGCTCATTCTGTCTGCATTCTCTCTCATTCATTCACTCCACCTTTGTTGCGCTTTGCGTTCGGCGGTTGGCGTCTGACAGATCCGTTCGATGTGCCCCTCTTCCGCTCTGAGTCTCTCTCTCTCTCTCTTCTCTCCTTAACATGTGTGTGCCTTCCATCTTCCCTTTCTTTTCCCCCTGGTGCACTTTTGCTCTCGCTTGACCTTCACCGCCCGCATTCTATCAGTTGCCCTGCCAAGGCTTTTAGTCTTTTGTGTTTGAGCCTTTAGACCTTTGCAGCATTTCCAAACGTGTGTCGTGGCTTCTGACGATGGTGTTGCTTTCTCCTGTCCAAAATTCTGGTTTGATGCCCCCGTGCCGTCCTGCCTGCCTGTGTGCCTTCAGGTTTACGCTGTGTTTCTCATTGTGCTTCACCTGGTCATTTTGGTCATTTACTTTTGGCGAGTGCACTTCCGGGCGTTGGATGCTGACTGGCGGAGTCTGACGGGGCGAATCGTTGGTCTTCTGGCGTCCATCGCGCTTTTGTATTTTGCTGCGAAGAATGAATACAAATCGAATATCGGTATTCTCTGTGGATACATGTTCATGCTTGTGATCATCCACACACTCATTCTTGCCCTTCTGACAGTGCGCGTGCGGTACAGGAGTGCATTGGGGTCTCCCCATTCTCAGCAGGACGGAGAGGGGGCGCAGGGACAGGCGAGGTTACCTTTCTTGGAAAGTGGGGGGGAGAGAAGTGAAACTCCGAGCAGGCCTGAGGAGACGGGGAGGGAAGCAGTTGCAGCCGTTAGACGAGACGGCCAATTGGTGTAGAGTAGACTGCATCAGATGCAGCGCCATGCAGAGGATGCCATGATTGATGGGAAATTGTTGCTTTTGCTGTGGCGTCTGTGTAAGGGTAGAGAGAGAAGAGACACAGTGGCCACTTCTCTCTGGCCCGGTGAGTTGAGCTCGGCATGCCTTCTTTCGGCATCCGTACGGTAAAAGAATAATAGGAGAAAATAAGATAAATGGCTGCATGATAGAATTGAGAGAATGATGATACATCATTCATTGCTCTCTGAGAGAAAAAGGAAAACGGGGTGGGGGGATCTAGCAGTAGGACACGGGGAGTTTCCGTTCGTCCTTCCTTCCACCTTGATGATTGCTTGCTTGCAAGTATGGATGACTTGGAGTTTAAAAATTGATTAAGAAAGTGGAAGACAGCCGAAATAAGAGGAAGGAACGCGCTTTGTCTCTCAGATCCTCCCTCATTTAATATCGAGGCATGCAGTGGCATTGGCTTCCTTCCCTGTACGCCTGTTTGTTTGTTTGACTGTTTAACTGACTGTTTTGCTCCCCCCTTTCTCTCTCTTTGTTTGTTTGTTTCGTTCTCTTCGCTTTTCCTTTCCCTCTCTTCGTGCACCGTCGTGCAGCCTGAAGCAGGCAGAGTGCGAAACAGTGATAGGCAGACGGCTGAATGCATGAATCGATGCGAGGCGCTCGATTTGGCGGACCTGTAGATGAAGAACTTTTGAGCTAGTGCAGAAAGCAGTGGGCCTCAAACTGGGCAAATGATGGATAGATTTGGCGGGCTTGCCCTTTTAATTTAGTCAGACCTAGAGTCAGACAAGCTAAAGCTTGGGCTAGAGCTTGGGCCAGAGGCCAGACTCCCGCCTTCCGTAACTGAATTAAAGCCTCTGAGAGTCTGAGTAAATTAAACTAAATTTATATGACTAAATTTATGAATGCATACTGAGTCATTGCTGATTAATTCCGATAAGTTTAGGATGATCCAGAGGAACTTGAACTAGAACTTGAAGCATCTAAACTTATACGAAGAACTAGAAGAAGAAAGAAAGAAGTCAACTAAACATAGTTGGACGTCTTACGAACAGATATGAAGAATGTCAATATCCGAAAGATGCCTACTAGGATGCTTACAAGAATATAAAGATCTTCAAAGTATCCGAAAAATCGATCGATCAACTAGTCGATCAATCAAGATTAAATCTAGATGCGAAGACAAAGAGCAGACTTTCTATCCACTTCAAACCACGCAATCGGATCCACTTGAATTCTTACAATCGATAGTGTCCAAAGCAAACTACGCTTCAGTTGCTTAAACAGTAAAGAGATCATATCGAATGAACCGCGGTGATTAATCGAAGGGCAGTCTGATAAAATTACTCATTAATTGTATGCCTCATAAAGCGAAAATCCTGCGTACACAGGCAGGGCACTGAAATAATGATGCACGCAGTTCTCTGAGAAACTTCTCTCACACTGTACGTTTTACCTCTGTAGCCTTACAAATTCCTAGATTAATTTTCAATTTTAGTAGTGACTCTAATTATTGAATAAATTTTTATTTTTTTAAAGACTCTAATAAAGAGATTTCAATAGACCTCTAATTGGTATATGCTTTGAATACATTTGCTTCCCCTTGCCGGCAAACGTTTGAGTTGAAAAGGTACACTTGCTGCGTGACTTATAGTCAGTGGTAGAGTCAGTGCTGGTGAGTCTATAGCTACTTTAAGCCTACTTACAAGCAGGCAGCTCATGTCATCATGATCATCATCATTATTATTATTATTGATCGGTCTGTAGGCTATCATGCAATGCATGAGTCTAGGCTAATGCTATATTGCCCTTTTACCCGACCTGCATCACTCACCATCGCCATCGGGCGTAGCATTACCTAGCATCGGGCCAGGGTGGCTTCTAGGGTGACATCGCCTATAAATAGGCGTCTAGCGTTATAATAGCTATATACTAGTTAGACTAACAATACTGTATTAAAAAAAAAACCAACAACAGAGCACATTGTACCCAAACCTGGATTAAACTAGATTTGGTTTGTTTACGGAATAAAATATAATGTCAGCAAAATTTATCTAAAGATACAGACATGTATACAAAGAACCATATACTGATCAAAAGATACAAGTCACTCCTATTTACCGCAGTAATGAATGAATGTGTAAAAGGCTCTGTTTACTACAAATGAAACTTTTGACATCATTACGACACCTGTAGGAGGAACTCGTAATTCAAAACTTACTAGACAACGCATCAATACAATGGAAGGAGAGAGGATGGAAACATCCATTTACCATAAACTTTTGATTCCCGAGCTGAAAAAGAAGACCTCAACAGGGTATGGTCAAAGAAGAAGATGCAAAAGTTTGAAGGGGAAAGGACCCGGGGAACAAAGATTTACTTTTTGCTTTTCAGGGAAGCGAAGGAGAAAAATCATGGTGAACTGAACAGGTTTCGACAGGTCATGAATGTAAAACGAGAGGATCAAGACAGAAATGAAGGCAGGAGAAGTCAGATCGTATTCGCGTGCATACAGAATCCCCCCAGAAAGTTCTTCGGGACAATCCAAAGTGGAACGCCCTGTTTTCTCCCCGTTCTCAGTTCTGCGTCGTCTTAAACAAAAACGATGCAATTAACTGAAGACTACGACGTATCATTTCATCGAACTTTTTTTTTCGAAGCGGACGTTGTATCTACCTGCTTACCTGCCTTCCTTCCTTCCTCTTCTTTTGAACGAAGGAAGAAGTAGCATTTGGGGAGAACGAAGAGACAAAGTGATGTTGTGATGCCGCCTAACTAGTCCGAGTTCCGAGTGTCACATTTCCTCTTTGCACTCTTTTCCGCCTTCTTCCTCTTTCTCTCTCTCTCTCCATCTCCCTTTCCTCCTTGACCCCTCTTCAGGCATGTGAGAGAATTTCTACGTCACCTCCTTTTCACGCCTACTCTCCGCGGTCCTCTCTCTACACATCTGTTTCAACTGATTACCTTTCCCCCTTAATTTTCTGACGATTTTCTCTCTCTCTTGAATCTCCAAGGGAATCGCAAACTCTGAATTGGAATAAAAAAATTAAAGCTCTTCGATCAGCATGCAAATCTCCCCCCACATGTCCAATTGATCATCTCAGGATGCCTCCTGACATCGAAAATCCATTCGTTTTTTTTCTTTCTTTCTTTCTGAGTCGATTCCTTCCTTTACACACCCAGCTGTAAACCCGGCCATAGGATTCCCTCTCTTCCCGCCCGGAAATGCAAAACATGACACGACAGGACCAGGCATGTGTGAATGATAATGTTTTGGCACGGACATTCTCATCCACTCATGTTTGTCCATTGACGTCAGCTCTGTCTTGCCCCCGTCTGGAGGTCAAATGACACCACTGGGGCCCCCGGGGCCCTCCCCGCCGTACGAGAGGGCCCCGGCCCAAGTGACCCACTGGGAGACGGCGCTTTGTTGGGTATATGGGAGGGACTCGGTGAGAGGCGATGGGAAGAATGGAACGGTCTGCCCTCCCTTTCATGAGGCCCCCCTGCCGCCACTCCTTTGAGTGACTGTGCGATTCTCTTCTGAATAAAATCTTCGGATGAATTCAGCGCTGTTGAAGGATCCACTGCACATTTGAGAACAGACGAGGCAGCAGAGACCCCAGAGGGATCATGTACAACCCCCACACGAAACTTTCCGGGGTCCAAGCTCATCCCTCTAAATCCCGCCTGAGACCGCACAGAAGACACACTCTCATTCCCCCCAGGCGCTGCCCCAAACGCCCCAGCAGACGGAGAATGAGTGGGGCCCTGTGCTGCTGCACCGCCACCTCCTCCCATGGGCGTGCTCCCCCCCACGCCTCTGAAATTCCTTCCGCTGGTCATGATCACAGCTTCAGGCACGACCTGTCTTCTGCTGGCTCTTTCTTCTTCCTCTCGCTGTCTTTGACTGGTTGCAAGAAACACCGAGGACGTCAGCTGTCCTCTGTTGCTCGTCTTTGAATTTAGTTTCGGAATCGGTAGAATGAGACCGGCAGGCTCGGGAGGGGCTGTGGGGACAGAGAGCAGCTGAGGGGGGCGGGGGGAAGGGGAGAACGAGGCAGTGGGAGAACGGACGTCCGCAAAGGACCTTGCCAGGTTTTGTGTCCCAAGTCGTTGGGGTGATAGGGGACTGATAGATGACTCCCCCCCAAAGGTGGTGGGCATGTCTTGGAGTGTCTGCATCGGGGGTCCTCCTGCGTTTCTTTTCGAATACGGGAACCTTTTGGCGTTTTTCTGCAACACACACACAAACACACACACACACACACACACACACACACAGGCAGACACAGAGACCGAAAAAAAAAGGGGCTATGTATGACATGTAAACAGAGATGGTGTGTTCCACTTGTTGTTGGTTCTCATTTCTGTGCACTCTTCTCGAAAGAGAACCAGTGAAGTCTTGTTTGGAAAGTCCCAAATCAGATTTCCCATCTGGATCACTTGTTTTGTCCCCCGGCTCAATCAATTTCAGTACTCGGTACGTTCCTCATATGAATCGATTTGAAGAAGACACTATATGCCAAACGGAACAACGAGTGCTCATGGAATTAGGGCAATATTGTCTAACTTGCACTGACCGCGTAGTGATCCGGGGCTTTCCTGGGTTCTGCCCATCCGCAGAGTCTCTGCCAGAATGTCTTTGTGACCCGTCTGATCTGCAACACCTCCGGGCAGTGCTTGCGGGACCATCTCAAAAGCATGCGGCCCTCAGAGAGAGGGAACTGCTGCTCGTCGAGAATTCCCCTGTGAAGAAGGAGGTACCTGAAAGGAAGGAAGAGGAAGGATGTCGGTTGGAGGTTGACGAGAGAGAGTTAACAAAGATTCATACCAGAATCAAAATACGATTTTTCCACCGTCTCATGTCGAAGGCAACAGACGAAAGGAAAGGCAACAAGACAGACACAACTGATACATAGAATGAGGAAACATACAAAGCCCTCCTTCGGACAAGTATTAATATGTACGAGGAGATACTTAAGTGGAGGAGCATTACTGACCAGACAACAGATGCAGTGTTGCTTGTGAGTGAGAGTGGCAAGATAGGGAAATTCTCTGGAAGTCGGTGAAGCCAAACGCAAATTGCAGTACCGTGTCCCTGCAGCTGTGCTGCAAATGCATTTCTTGCAACCGCCAGGGGTCTGTAAATCTTCACAGTGAACACAAAGGGCAACGCCAACATTTGGAGGACCGAGATGAAAAGGAGACAGGCTCCGAGGACGAAACCGGCAGTTCTGCAAGCACACAGACAGACAGACAGACAGACAGACAAATCGATCAGGGGGTGCAAGATCAAGTTGAAGTTATTGCCAGAATGTGAAAGGCGACAAGGTCGGAACACATCAGAGGACTTTGAAACGACAAAAAAGGCATTTTTTCACATGCAGTGCCCGTCCAAGATTGTGTGCACCGAAAATGATAAACGATCATGAAGCAGTCTGGAAGAAGGTGCGTACAGTCCGTGAGAGAGGGTCGAAGCCCGTGCTGTGAGGTAGCAGGGAAATGGAGATTCAAAGACGTGGAATCTAGGCAAAAAATATATCCGCTCACGCATTTCTGATGTCAGGTCTGATTGCATGAAAAGGAAGTACACAATTTGTGCTTCGACAAATCAACGACCGAATGGGTAAAAGAAAGCATGAATGAAAGCATGAACTCGAGAGAAGAAGAAAGGAAGAAAGAAAGTCCCAAAGGAAGAAAAACAAAATGAATGAATGAATGCATGCACGCACAACCTTTTCCCTTTGTAGAACAACTCACTGGAATGTATCTTTGTCCTCTTTGGACAAGCCTCTGAGAAGAAAGATTTCTCTGGACTCCTCTAGCTGCACAGAGTCACTCGATGGCCCCCTCGTCCCTCTACTCCCTGCCCCTCTACCAGACAGAGCAGACCCCGGAGACACACGACATGCCCCAACCTCCATCACCTCTCCGTCAACTTTCAAAAATGCCCTTCCTGACCCTTCACCTGAATTTCGAACTTTCCGAAGCAATTGCCTCAGTTCATAACGAGGCAAGGGGATCACATCCCCCCTCACATCCTGATCCCTGGGTATTCCTGTTACTCTCGTTTCCCTGCCTACCACATTCCACTCCATCGCCCTGGCAGCTAGCGACCAGGGAGAGAACGACGGACCCCATGACTTGACTTTGAACGTCTGGAGGTTTTCGACTTGGTCCCCCTTCAGGGCAACCACACCCACAAACCCCCTTCTCATGGACTCCAACCCCAAATCGACTACATCAAACTTACCATCCAAAACATCAAGCGCACCC
>JAHBMJ010001798.1:0-25863 GCA_018398765.1 Chromera velia
CCCCTCTCTCTCTCTCTCTCTCCCCCTCTCCCTCTCTCTCTCTCTCTCTCTCCCTCTCCCTCTCCCTCTCTCTCTCTTTCTCTCTCTCTCTCTCTCTCTCTCACACACACACACACACACACACACACAGAGGGAGATGGAGAGAGAGAGAGGCGTGGGGGAAGTGAGTGTGGATGGGGTGCAGTCGGGGAGGGAGGGAGGGAGGGCCTCACAGGCGCACCCATGAACCCGCATCGGCAGGCAGGCAGGCAGGCAGGCCTGCTTTTCTTGTTAGTCAGTAGAAGGGCGACGAAGGTTTTCAGAGACAGAGTTTTGGATAGCGGGGGAAGAAGTGGGAGGACTGGAAAAAGGAAGAGCCAGATGGGGCGAGAAATCTCGATATTGGAAAAGAGGTACTGTAGGAAGTTTATCTGTGCGTCGTTAGTATTTATTTGTAGACATTCATCGCATGTATGTTTGAGTGTATTCTTCCGACCATCTGCCTGGCATTGGAAGAACGTAGAGAGGTGAGACGCATTTTTTTCCATCTGTGAGAGTGTCCGTCTTTGTGCAGGTTATCTGCGGTGCATCTGCGGGCGCGGTGGTGGGCGGGTTCGTGTGCACGCGGACAGACGAAGAGCTGAGAGAGTGCCTCACACCTGAGCACGTCTGCTCGACCTTCAGATGTCCGTCGCATGTTTTGTTTTGTTAGGGGGGTGGGTGGGGTTTTCTCTTGTTGTTCTCGCGATATGCGTCTCTCTCTCCTGTTGAATTTCTCCCTGCATGCTGTCTGTCATATCTCTGCTTGGTTTCTTGGCCTCATCTGCCCTTCAACCATTTATTTGCTTTTTTTGTGTTGATTTGAATGAGTCAAGCATGCCCTTGATTCCCTCTCTCAAAGGAATGAATGAATGCGTCGGGGATGGCTGCGTTCTCAAATAGAAGCAGCAAAAAAATGTGCATACAGATTTTCATCAACGAAGTATGCATGGAGGAAAAGAAAAACGTGGCGTTTCATGTCTGAAGGGCGTGACAGACACTCTCCGAAATTCGCTGTGTGTGTGTGCGCGTGTGTCCTCTTTTCTTGCGAGACAAACTAACCCCCCTTCCTTCTTCTTCCGTGACACGCTGCAGGTTTTCAGCCTTCCAGCTGGGTTGCCCGAGCGAAGAATTTTCTGCGAACGGGCTTCATGTTTGACGGCGCCTTTTGGCTCGAGAGGCTTCGGGACATCTACGGAGACACGACTTTCAAGGAGGCCTTCGATCGGACGGGAAGAATTCTAAACATCGCGGTTGGTCCGTCGGTCTGTTGATGAATGAGTCTAACACTTATTTTGCCATTTCTGAAAACAGCTCAGAACGTGCAGAAATGGGGTCCGCATTCATTGAAAGGTTCATGAGCTGGTTATGCTGAGTTCGAAAGAAAGAATCAGTTTGTGGGACGGTGTAAGGCAGCAACTGTGTAGACGAGGGTGAAAAAATCGAAGGGAAATTTAAAAGTGTACCCATGTGCGAATATAGATGCGCACTAGAATTTGAACTCACCGCGCTTAGTACGAGATTCGGGGGGTCTCTCGCGACTTCGATTTGCCCTGCAGCAATCAGTGTCTTCCAAGTCTGGTATAAACATGCAGTTCGTCAGTATTGCGTGCATTGTGCCAGAGTGGATCTGTGCGGAAAAGAAGAGAAGCCTGGCCGGCCTCTCACATCTCTTTCAGGTTTGCACGCGCCTTTATTTCTCTCTTCCGTCGTCCTCCCTTCAAATACGCCCTCCCTCCTCGTGTCTTGGCTGTCTAGTCTTCTCTGTATGTCCATCCGACCATTTGCCTGCCTGTCTGCCTGATTGATTCTGCACTTGTCTGTCTGTTTCTTTGTTTGTTTGTTTGTTTGTTTGTGTGTCTGCAGATTAGCCGCAAGGGGTCGGGAGGGAAGCCTCTCGTGGTAAACATGCGGAATGCCCCGAATGTGACAATCGCCTCGGCAATTCGCTGTTCTGCAGCCTTTCCTTCTCTCATCCCTGCACAGTCAGTCAGTGTGTCTGTCTGTCTGTCTGGCGGTGTGGCGGTCGGCGGGTCCTGACGTTCCCTCCCAAAGAACGAATAGCCGGTTTCAACTGTTTTCTACCTGGCGATGCGATTTCCATTCTTTCTTTCCTTCGCGCGCATGACCAAAGTGAATCTTCAGTCGTGAGGTGAAATACGATTTGCAGTTTCATTCATTCACCAAAGACGTCACTTACAGCAACTGAAGAATTCGCACCACGACAATCTGCCTCGCTCGGGTCGTGTTCTCCACTCGTTCTCTCTCTTTGTTGCTTATCTTTTCGATCGGCGTATCCTGGCAACAACACCCGACAGCGGCTTTCGTCTTGTACTTGTTTGTTTCCTGTAACATGCCATGTCTTGACGGAATCACTTTTTTGAGTGAGTCGATGCAGGCAGCTCTGGGAAAAGCACCCAGACGGAACGGTGGCCCCGGGTTCTTTTGAGTTCGAATTCTTTCAAGATGGTTCGATCGACGCGGACATCCCGACAACAGACCTCTCAGAGACCTGGGGGGTGAAATATTCTATCGTTGTGCAGGTGCGTGCGTGGGTGGGCAGGGAGAAGAGATTGAGCGATTTGGTCTTTTTTTTTCTTCCTTGATCTATCTGTCTCTTGTTTGTGCCCGTCCCTTCTCTTTCTGTCTTCGGCCTGACAGACGTATCACACGACTGCAGGCTGCCTCATTTGCATGATGATGCATTGGATACATCACGCATGTGGAGGGAGGCATGCAGGTGAACCCGCACGTGTTCCCCTGGATTGCCTTCCAGTCGAGAGGGTCTGCCGGTCTCCCGATCGCCTGGAGAAAAGGATCCGGAAGGTGGAGGGGGGGGTTCATTCTCTCTGCTCTGGAGGTTTTTGTCAAGGAGCAGATGAGGCTCATGTGCAGGTAGGTCTGTGGGTCTGCACTTCGTTTTTTTTACGACGATTTATTCATTAAATTTAAAATTAAGATGAATGAAGATAGTGGATACAATTATTAAACTAATTATACAACAAATTACACTTTGCATAACAATGAAAAACGCAGAACCACCATTCATATTTATTTTCATGCATTCGGGTCTCTTTCTCTCTGTTGTTTGTATGTGCGGATTGTGAACGAGAAAGAAGGGGTACGTGTTGAATTGTTCTTTCTGGGTAAAGGGAAGGAGAGGTGTGTGTGCAAATGCTTCCATGTGGGGCAGTAGGGTCCCCTGGATAGGTGTTTTGTGTAGGGAGGAATGGAAAAGAGAAGGAGGAATACCTCAAGAGAGGCAGCTGATTGTTGCTGTCTGGCAGCCGATGTTTTGTAATACATTCTCCTGCCTGGTGTGCCTTCCCTTCACTCCTCTTGCCCCGTCGCCTGCAGACTGGCGGGCATGCTTGAGCTCCTTCCTCGTTTTTTTGCAACTAACTGGGCGAAGGTGACAATGCAGGTTTGTCTGTCTGTCGGTGCATTTGTCACATGCCTTCCTGAACGGGTGGAGTTGTTTGTTTCAGATTTTTTTGTGTCCCTCTCCAGCCAGCGTGAATGCATGTTGTGACTTTTGTGAGTTGGGATTTTTGCATCCAGGTCGGGTCCTCAGTTTGGTTCCACACACTGGTTGGTGCCGGATAGGATTCCTTCCTTTCTCCACTGCGTTTCATTCTCTGCACCTGGAGTTTGTTCTTGCGCTCATCAAATGGCAGTCCAAATCTAAGGTCCTTCCCTTCCGCATGCATGCAAAGGGGTTGAAGGTGTGAGAGGGAGGAGGGGGGGAAGGATAGAATGAGTGTTTGTTTGTTTGTTTGTTGTTTGAGGATCGAGGGGGGAGTGCGTTTCCTGGTCTGATTCTATGCTGCGCTGTGTCAATTGTGTGCGTCTGTTCTTCCTCGGTGTCTTCTTTGCCTCAGGCTCTCTACTTTCTTTCTTTCTTTCTTTCTTTCTCTCTCTCTCTCTCTCTCTCTCTCTCCCTCTCTCTCTCTCCCCCACTCTCTCTCTCTCTCTCTCTCTCTCTGTTCTGTGCGTTTTCGTCCCTCCCCTGCAGGATTATCACGGGTCGCTTCTGTTGACTCCCAGACGAATTTTCTTCATTCATCTGTGGAGAATCGTGGACGACCTTCCTCTCGAGGAACTCAGGTGGTCCGTCTGTCTGTCTGTCTGTCTGTCTGTCTGAAACATATAGTCTGTCTGTATCTGCACTGGGCAAAGAAAGGCCGCAGGGTACGCTTAAGGCCTGGAGCTCTGCATGGTACCCTTCCACTGAGAGAGCGCGCCAAAAGAAGGAAGAAAGAAAGAAAGAAAGAAACAGAAGAGAATGAAGAAGAAGAAAAAGGGAAAGAAAAGACGAGATAGTCTGTCTGTATCTGCATGTGCCTCTCTCTCTGTCGCTCTCGCTCTCCCTCCCTCCCCCCCTCTCTCTCTCTCTCTTTTTCTGTGTGTGTGTGTGTGTGTGTGTGTGTGTGTGGTCTCAGTCACTTTGTCTGTGTGAGTCTGGTGAGTCTTTGCGCTCTGTTTTGGTGAAAGGACGTCTGACTGTAGCTGCGTGTGGTTTTCTGTCTGGAGGGTGCATGGAACGAAGACGGACAGACAGACACTGGACTGGACGCCCGTCCTGCAGGCAGGCAGGCAGGCAGGCCAGTTCACTGAATTCAGCGACGAGTCATTTGGTGCAGTCAGGGAGGAAACAAGTGCAGATGAGCGAAACCAAATTCATTCATCCTTCTTCATTCAAAAGAGAAAGACAGAAAAAAAGCACATTTATTCATTCGAGCCGGGACCCAGCTTCCGGCCCAAACCAGGTAGATGAGAGCAAGCCCGGAGGGGGGAGAGAGAGAGAGAGAGAGAGAGAGAGAGAGAAAGACAGAGAGAGAGAGACAGAGACAGAGACAGAGAGAGAGAGAGAGAGAGAGAGAGAGAGAAAGAAAGAAAGAAAGAAAGAAAGAAAGAAAGAAGAAAAGAAAAGAAAAGAAAAAGAAAGAAAGAAAGAAAGAAAGAAAGAAAGGAAGGAAGGAAGGAAGGAAGAAAGAAGAAAAGAAAAGAAAAGAAAAGAAAAAAAAGAAAGAAAGAAAGAACACATGCATATTGGACGAACATCAGAGAGGCAGCTGGAGAAGACAGTTCCTTCCGTCCTTCCTTGCTTCTCGGGCTTATTCCCTGCCCTGAAAACCAACAATGGTTTCTGCTCTCTTTTTAAATGAGTACCCACACTCACATACGTCCATTCATCTGTCGAATCTCTCTTTCTCTCTGTCCTCTTTCTCCTAGCTCGATCACTTCTTTTGCTTAATTGACACAGATAGACAGGGGAATCCATGACCTGCCTCTGCCTGCAGGTTCTTTCGGGAAGGCGAGCATATGGCGTACCCAAAAATGTCGGCCATCAGGTCGGTCGGTCGGTTTGCTGCGCCCCCCCCCCCCCCCCCGGAGGCTTCATCGATTTCTTGCGTGACTGAAAAGTTTCTCTCTCATTTCAGTGATGCGCGACTTGCCTCAGGCCTTTCGCAGCGGACCTGGTTGTGTGTCTCCCCTTCTCCTCACAAAAGGCCCCGAGTGACGGAATGAATGAAGTTCGCGGACTGGTGTATGTGGAAGGAAGTACGTGCGTATGTCTCTTGATCTTTTCCATCCGCCCGTAAGTCCCTCTCCCCTTTCCTTCCTTCCTTCCTTCCTTCCTTCTTTCTTTCTTTCTTTCTTTCTCTCTCTCTCTCTCTCTTTCTTTTTTCTTTTTTTTTGTCCGGTGATGAATGTCCTATCAGTGATGGATGGATGGATGCATCCTGCATGCAGAAACCATATGCGGGTGGAGAAGGAACTCGAGGAACTGAACTACGCGGTGATGTACGCCAAGTACTCGGGAGCGGGGGGGGGCACCTCGGCTCACTCTCAGCCGGGCCGTGGAGTGACGGGTAGGGCGTCGGACTGTCAGTCCACCGGATCGCGTCTCTCAGCAACCTCTGTCCTCACACCGCTCCGGCATCTCCAGCAACAGCAGCAGCAGCAACAGGGGGGGGCGGGAGGGGGGAAATCCAAGGAGAGGGGGGGCTTGTATAATGGAGAAAGAGAGAGAAGCGGGGGAACACAGAAAATATCAACGCGCGCTTCTGCCGGGGGGGCAAATGAAATGACAAATGCTGGCAGTGCACATGGAGGACCAGTCACTGCGAATGGGGGAATGATGTCAATCGCCCCTCTTCTTCCTGCGCGTCAGCGTGTCTCTCGCTCGCGTGTATCGATTGACGGTGCAACAGGAGGCAATGCGGGTTGTCCTCCCGGTGAAGCAGCGGAGGGTTCTTTTGAGTCGTTGTCTGACGATGTGGTCGAGGAGGCCCCGTTTACCGACGCCGCACTGCTGGCACGTGAGGGTGTGGATTTGGAGAGAGATTTATGGGGAGAAGCAGACGGGACGGGAAGAACGAACGGCACTCCGGGAGGGGGAGGGGGGGCTCATCTGCCACCTAGAGGGCAAGTCAGTGATGACGCTTTGAATGGGGAGAGGGATCCTCCTTCTGTTTTGGGAGAGCGTTTAAGCGGGGGGTCGGTTGAGGCCGGTTCGCCCGTTCCCCTTTCTCATCTGAATTATAGAGCTCTTTGGCTTGCAAGGGGTGGCAAGAGAAAGGGGACGCCGCTTGTGCTTGGAAGACGAGAAGCCAATGCGCCGTCCGAGCTAGGATTTCAAGATTCGGGGGGGGGGGTTGGACAGGGAGGAGAAGCCGGGGAAGGGCAGCAGGGTGAAAGTGAGTTGGTGGAAGGAAGGGCTGAGTGATGATGATGCATGGACACGATGGGGAGTTGTTTGGTTGACTTTGGGAGGGTCGACGTTTCGTTTGAGGGGGTGGGTAGGTGAGGGTGGGCAGAAGCAAGATACGGTGAAGCAAGGAAGGAAGGATGGGCGATGAATGTTTGACCCTGAGTCCCCCGCTTTCCCGCTTGTTGAAATGGAAGTCAGGGGAAGAAAAAGTCGGGAGGAGTCATTTTCTCTCTCTTATTTGAGTTTTTTGGCTTCCTGTCTGGGGTAGGGCTTGCTGTTGATGTTGTTTGTACAAATTGAAACAAAAAGAATTCGTCTTCTCATTTTCTCTCATTCGTTCTTTCTTGGTGGCTTCTGGTCGATTTCTTCGTTTGGTCCTTCCAACCCAACGGCTCGATTTGAAGAGAGATGAGCGCTCGTGCGGGGAGACCTAGAGATGCCTTGTGTTGCGCTCTATTATTTTGTTGTAAGCCTTCAGTATCCTTTCTTTCTTTCTTTCTTTCTGCTGTCCTTTTCGTTCTTTCGTCCTTTGTGTCTGTCTGTTTGCAAAAGAGAAGTCGAATATTCGGTCTTCTGTTTGTGTTTTTTCGAGCACTCCACCTTGTCGTGCTCATTTGGTTTGGTTTGGTTTTGAGGGACGCGCAGGGTCGGACAGGGCAATCAAGAAGGGCTCGGCTGGGGCAGTCGTTTTTGAGAATTAACGGGATTGTCAAACGAACACACCGACAGGGAGGAGAACGTTCCTTCCAGTGATGATCTATCGATCGCTGTGAGATGTTTGGGGAGAAGTCGGAAGACGAAAGAGGGGGTTAGGGAGAATAAATGCAACTGGAATTCAAAAGGAAATGGGACAGGGGTATGAGGAAAGCAGGGGGGACGAGGGGAAAATAAAGCCACGTAACTGTCAAGGTGAACAGAGTGTTCTCTTGACAGAACTTGACTGAACTCGGTCAGGTTTTTTTTTTTGTTCATCATTTCTTTTGTCTCGCTGGTTTGCGCTCTTGCTTTTAGTGCTTCAGTTTGTCTGTCTTATTCCCTTTTTTTCTTCGTTCCTTGCTTTCTCTGTTCCTTTCGTCCTTCCTTCCTTTCCGTCTTTCAATTCATCGATCAGACAACGGAAGGAGTCAGAGAGCCGATGGAACGAAGGAATGGTGTACAGAGGTGGGGAAGGTTGTAGAGAGGAGACCTTGATTTTCCCTTTCCGCTTTTTTCTTCCCTCATAGTAATATGCATCCATTGTTAGCCGCCTGTATAAGCTGCAATGTTTGTTGTGCTGTTCTTGAAAAATTCTTCTCTATGGATGGATCTGCGGGCAGCTCAAAGCAAAGCAATACTGTCACTCAACAAGGCAGGCTTCGTTCCACAGAGGGATGGATAGAAAGAACGCTGCATGATTGTTGATGGCTTAATTCGCATGCCCTTCTTCGTTCCTTTGGCTCATCGATCTCCCGCCGTTTGATGGAAGAGTTTTACTGTATTGTCCGTTGTTGGAAAACTAATGGAAGCTTAATTTGATTCAATTTCCACGTCTGCCTGCGTCTCCGTCGTCCTCTTCCTCAATGCATGTCATCGCTTTTCAATTCATCTGCTCGGCCGGCCTGTGTGTTTTTCAAATGCAGGCATCGTGCACACGCATTCCGATCTGTTTTCACTCTCTCTTTCTCTCTCTCCCCTTGCATCTTCCATGTCCGTGTCTGCATGCGTGCGTCACCTGCATGTCCGTTTGTTGTGTGCCGCCTTAGTGCATCCCACACAGATACCGAGGCCAATACGGCATGTCCCAACCCGGCAGTCCAGGGGCCACGGCAACTATTCCATCCGCAGCATCCCATTGGATATTTCTGGCTCAGCAGCGCATTCTCTGACACTTCTTTGTCCGGTTGATCGATGGAATCAGACCTAGCCTCCTGACTGAGAGTCTCACGTGACCGCGATCCATGCATTTGTTGTATTATGCCTAGACTGCCTGCGTACGGAGTCTAGCTGGTACACAATACCTTTCATGTACGAAGGCCAAGCTGAGTCAAGCTCTACAGTTGATGCATCGATCAATTGAAAAGAAAAAGGATCCTTTGATTGAGTCCCAAAATGGGATTCGACCCTTCGATCGGAAATTATGGATCTACGTAGTAGCTCACGTAGTGCCGCTCTAATAGTCCAGTAGGATCATACAGGAAACGGTCCGGGCCCTCTGGAAGTTTCATCCGAAGTTACCCTCAGTCTCAGGCTAGAAATGCCCTGCTTGAAGTTTCCTAGGAAGTTTCGAACACGGATCGAGCTCTTCTAGGGAGCTCTGTCTAGCTTTTTGTTCTAACTACACGTACACAATGCTGTGTATCATGCTGTGCTGCCTGTGCACAATTCACAGTAGTATCAATATTGGCTGCATGATTTTGATATGCTCAGACATGTGAAAATCATTTTATTTTTATTAGACTAAAACCTAGACTAAAACTCTAACGGAAAAGTAATCTGTTAGGGTAACTTTACTCAAAAATTTACCTTAAAGTATACCAAAAGACTACCCCCCCAAAAAAGTTTTTACTCATTTTTTGTTCATGAAATATATATAGTACAATCATAGAAAAGCTGCAACACATACACTAAAAAGAGTAGTAGAATGAATGTTTTAGCTTAAGAAAAGTTTTAAAAAACCTTATGCTAATAATGTTTATGAACAAAAAATTACCCTAGAAATTATCTTTCAAAAAATTGGTAAACAGGAATCTAGACAGGAATTGAGGCAGTTAAGGCCGGTATAGGCCACCATATATGGGCTCCCAATATGAAAACTGTACAAACAGTAATCAATCGTTAATCTGTTATAGTACAAAAACTTCGAGTTATGCTTTAAACAAGTCTAGAAATAAGTTTATAAATTAGCTTGAAAACTTGCTAGTTCATTATTATCATCATCATTCACCATCGCTATCGGCCCATAAATGAGCGTCTGACGTTTGGCAGGTTCGATGCGCAGCTGGACATACTTGCTAGTTCCAAGACAAATAATATTATGATTCCCAACATTTTCACCAATTTTCACAAAAAGTATACAATATACTATACATAGAATTGAGTAGAATTTATTGAATGCAAAATACCAAAACAACTCAATCTCTACATAACACAATATATTCAACGATCAAAAAAATATTAACATTTTTTTATGAATAAATTAATTGGAACTTGTGATACGTCACTTGAAACACTCAGCTTGGTAGCTGCATTTGCCCGCCGTGAAAGGTTCCAGAACTCCGAACTTGAGTCGGAAGTCTGTCAACTTCCCCAGCTGAAAACTCTACGGAATATTCGGCTGAATTCTGGACCCGATAGGCAGCCAGGCTTCGAGCGTGATTTTGTCATGGCGCCTCTCAAGGACCAGCTGTTTAACGAAGGTCTGCAAACAATTCAAAGAAAGGGAAAATGACAAGTGTGCAACAGGGAAAAGCGAGCGAGCGAGCGAGAGAGAGAGAGAGAGAGAGAGAGAGACAGACAGACAGAGAGACAGACAGAGAGAGAAACAGAGAGACAGACAGACAGAGACCGAGGAGTGCGTACAGGCCCGCATGAAAGAACTCAAACCCAAGATGGCCTCCCACAAGCACACCGAAAACAACAAGCCCCACTGAAACGGAAACGGGAAGCCGAGTCAAACAAGCAAGCCTGGGGGAGGACTTTGACGGACCCCCCTCTGACTCATACAGCGGATCGATCAAACAATTGAGGTCCACAAGATGAACCGATTTGGGAAAACGAAAACAACAGACAGGTTGACTGTGTGTGATCAGAAGCAAATTGCAACTACATCGTGTCTGCCTATCTCTCTTTCTTTCTTTTCCTCTCTCTCTCTCTCTCTCTCTCTCTCTCTCTCTTTCTCTCTCTCTCTCTCCCCCACTCTTTCTCTCTCTCTCTCTCTCTCTCTCTCTCTCTTTCTTTCTTTCTTTCTTTCTTTCTTTCTTTCAGTCTATCCGTCTGTGTTTCTGTCTGTCTGTCTGTCTGTATACCTCACTGATTTTTTCTTTGTCTGTCTGTCCATCTGTCCGTCCGTTTGTCCGTCTGTCTGCATGAGTATATGCGCCTGTTTGTTCGTTTGTGGATCTATCAATCGAGTGTATTTCCTGAACTAGATTGCTTACCATGAGCGCCTCTTGGTTTTCCTGTGAGATCACTTCGAGAAGCGAAAGTGAGAGGGCACTGTGGTTCTTCTCTTTCCCTCCTGCCTCCTCTCTGGTCTCCTTGTTTGTCTGCTCTGCGGGGGGAGAAGAGAAGGAGGGACTTCCGATGGCGAGCCGGCAGAGGAGAGGAAGGTCAGAGAGCCGTGCGGAGATCTCGGAGGGGGTCTGCAGCAGTTAAGGGAAGGGAAGGCATGGGAGAGGGAGGAATGGAGGGACAATTGTGGTCACGGAAGCAGAGTTGTGAGGACAAAGAGGGGGGGCCTTCTTTTCCTTCAGTGGGGTGGGCAGGCGGGGCGGAAATAAGACAGGAGACAGATGTCAGTAGGCAGTGCTGCCCGGGAACTAAAACCAGGGAAGTAACAAAGCATCAGAAGCTCACGAAAGAAGACGAAGGCACGGAAAAAAAATTCTCTCTCTCTCTCTCTCTCTCTCTCTCTCTCTCTCACACACACACACACACACACACACGCACACACACGCGCGCATACGCACACCTGCACGCACGCGCGCACAGATGCTCTCTCTTTTTCGCTCTACTGGGAGAAAAGAGAAAGCAAGAAAGCACGGAATGACGGAAGGGCGGATCGAAGTTCACCTCTGCATTCTTTGAAAGCGCCGTTCTTCCACTACACATTCATTGTCATTCATTGATTCTGCATGGAATCAAATGGACCTCCTGCAGTACATGCATTTTCTTTCATGCAGAATTCTTTTTCTGTATCAAAAAATTCTGTATGAAAGAAAATGCATGATTCTGGAATCAAATGGACCTGCAGTACAGACCGACAGACCCCCATCACTGCCTCTGCGAAGGCTCCAAAGCTTCTCACGGCTCGGAGAAATGTCCGAAGGTCGACCTGACCAGAGAGAGAGAACGAGACAAAATGGAAAAGAGAAAGAGGATGGTATTCAAGCGAGGTGCTCCTCGTACGAACTAAGGCACATAAAAAAGCGCACACAGACACACAGACACAGAACTGCGCAGAGAAAGGCAGCGTGGACAGAATGTGGGGTGTGATGAAGGAAAGGAGACTTGATCGAATGCATCATTGTGCCGCGTCACAAGGAAGAAAAACAGGGTCTTCTCCAAGGCAATGACGAACAGTTCGAGCAGAGGAAAGCTCTCTTCAAAACCATCGTTTGATTTTTAGCCGTGCACCTCTTGATAGCCTGCCCCTGATGTCTCCGCTTACCGCTTTCACATTCCCCCCTGCGCACTCAACCGCCACATTCTCGAGATGATCCATCAGGATGCGCCAGGAGGCGTCGTCTGAGTCCTGCAGGCAGACAGGAAGGTAGGCAAGGGGAAATTCTGGTCAGAAAACCGAAGAGAAAGGGTTATCTCCACAGGCCTCCATTTCTTTCTTTCTGTCCTTTTTTGTTTCACTTTTGAAGACAGAGACCGGCCCGACATGAAAAAACTTATCGAAGCATTGACGCAATCTGAAGGCCCAATCTTCTGAAATAAACTTGACAGAGCAATAGAGACAGATGGACACGCAAGCGGGCCGGCAAGCAGGCAAGACACAACAGCCCCGAGAGACGACCCGCCCCCTCCGACACCCACCCACCCAATCACCCCCCCCCCACAGAGAGAGAGAGAGAGAGAGAAGACGATGACCAACCCAGAGGGCCTTTTGAATTGCCGCCTGGTCTCGGAGAGTCGCAACGTCGTAGAGGACCTCCGTGCTGCTCTCTGCTGCTGAGTGTGAATTCAGATCCTTCCCGTTTTTGTTCTGCACACACACACACACACACACACACGGGGTGGGGTGTGCATAGATTGACAATGTCTTCTGCTGCCCAGAGGTCCCTCTAGGGTCAGTCTGTCTGTTGGCTTCCAACCATCGAAACCCCCTCAGCGGGGTCGGTGTCCCCCCTCACATCGGTGATGGCCCTCAGCAAGACCAACCTGCGCCCCAGACCGCCGCGCTTGAGCAGACGAAACAAAACACAAACAAATTCGGAGAAAAAAGAAAGAAACGAAGATGAAAAAGCAGAAAGACAAGCACAGGCAGTTACAAGGAATGTGGGGAAAGAAACAGAAAACAGAAAGATGGACACTGAGCTTGTTTCGAAGAATCAAATTCAAAACAGTGGAAGCGAGAAATGAAACAGGAAAGAGATGAACTTCACAAGACCAGCACGAGGAAGGGATGTCAGACTGACCACGTCGTCGTTTGCTTCCTTTTTTTTGTCCTTGCCCTTCCCACCTTTCTCCTTCCCTTTCTCCTTCTCCTTTGTCTTCCCATCCTTCTCTTTACCCTTTCCTTTGTCTTTGGACTTCTCCGGACTCTTCTCATCTGCGCCTTCGACGCCACCCGTTGTGTCGGGCTTCACGTGAGAAGGAAGGGGGGGGACGATGGCAGAAAGCGCAACTGCGAGCCTCTCCTCCAAAGAGTCGAGCAGAAACAAACTCTCTGCACGTACTCACTTGCAATCCATCCACACAAGCATAGAATAAGAAATCTTTCGCGATTGTAGATGGTGCAAAAGCACATGAAAGAAAGCTGCAGTTGGGCGCTTGCCCAGCGATCTCAGTACAAAATGCAAAAAAGGAAACCAAGAAGACAGAAAGCTGAAGGAGACGGATATGTAGATAGCATAGACAACAAACATTCGGGAAACACAACACGATTGCAAGGCACGAAGGAGATGAAGTAACAGAGAGAGAACCAAAGTGTCCTCCAATCATTCTTTGTCTCGTTTTCTCCGCTTCTCTCTTCTCATTTCCTTCCGTACTTCATCCCCTTCTTTATTTCTGAGACTTGACTGACCAGGGAGGCAACAGCTCTGTTGGATGCACACAACTGCCTTGCGAGCCCTCAAATCTGTCAGGAACCATTTGGTGACGTCGTTCTGCATGCATCGTAATGGCGGGACCAGAAGACACAGAGAAAAGAATAAACGACCAGAGTTCTTGACTCGGCTCGGGACAGTTGCCATGCAGTTGCACAGATCGAAACACCGCATAATAAAGATGCATGATCAGCACAATCAGACTAATGCTCAGACTCATTCATTCATTCCGAAGACTCTGCATTTCTCGGGGTGCATTTTCGCATACTAAGTTGGATCTTTCTTTTCACTCGACACATGCATTGCGAAGCAAAGGCATATCAGCCAGACTCACTCATCACCTTCTCGCCTACTCGAGTTCATGATGATCCCCCCTCCCCCACCCACCCCCGCCTACACCCATCCCCGCCCCCCGCACCCATTTCACCCAGAGTCCACCGCCTCCCATCTTTTCTGAAGACCTACCAGTGCAATCTCTTCAGCCGCACTCAAATGCGCCGACGAAAAAGTTGACAGAACAGAAGAAGCTAACTTCTCCGCGCGATGCGACTTTCCGCTCGTCCAATCTTCCCCTTTCCCCTTCTCCTCAGGAGGACTGTCTGCTTCGTTATCGAATTCTGTCTCGTCCAGCACGCGCACGGCTGGAGAGAGAAAGTCGAGAGAGGAAACGAAAAACCCTCCCAGCTGGAGAGCCGACAGAATCGCTTTGCCGCTCATCTCGGCTCTTTGTCCTCTCTGTTCGACGCCTTCATGACCAAAGGACGAAGCACGGTCAAGAGGCGCTTCCACAGGGTTTGAATTGGGGTTTCGGGCCTGTTGATGCGCTTCTCCTGTGTCCTGCATGCATAAAGGATGCCGAAAGAAGAATCAGAATTGTTTTGTGAGATTCTGTCACGGACTTCCAGATTCTTTCTGCCTCCTGCTGGAGGGAGAAGGGAACGGAGAGTGTTTCGGAAGGGACACTAAACAGAGTTCGGACGGATATTTGCGTATACTTGACAGTACTCCAGTCCTTACACAATCTTTTCATGTGAAAGGCCGGAAATAGGTCGAACACAATATGCCATTAGGCCAACAGGAGGGGTACCCATGAGAGAGAAATAGAAAAGAAAAGATTCAGTATTCAAGCGGGAAGGGAAAGCAAAAGAAAATGATGACCATGATGCTCAAGCGGCTTACGTTAGCAGACGTTTCCTTTTTGTCAGGTGTTGGTTTCCCTTTTCCGCCTTCTTTCTCCTTGGTCGCTTTCCTTTCTTCGTCTTTCTCATTCCCCTTCTCTTTTGGCTCTTTTTCCTTCTTTTTTTTCTTCTTTCCGTCCTCCGTCAGCTTCCGCTCTGCCTCCCGTTCTCTCTCTTCTTCCTCCTCTCTCATCAACATGAGGGTCTCTGCGTCCTCACAAACGTCGGGATTTGGAACGACTGTCCGAAGGTCATGGGGAAACTGTGGCACGACCCCAGCTGCACGGGGCGGGACAATTGCTGAAGCTTCCAGAAAAGACGCCAGACGCTCTTCCTTCTCTCCTTTCGACGCAGGCAGCGGCAGGGAAAGGGAGACAGCGGGAGCCAGCTTCTGGAGCGCCGTGTGGGCACAAGACAGAAGAAGTTCCTGCGGGCAAACAAGTGGAGTGGAGTGAGTGGATCACAGGATCGGCAGCCTCTCAGTAAGGCACTCAGTCAGTGACTTACTGCAAGAATTTGTCTGCCTAAGTCACTAGGCCTCTTTTGTAATTCGGTGACTGTCTCCCAACTGAAGGGGTGCACTCACACACACACACACACACACACACACGCACACACACACACACACACACACATACACACACACACACACACACACACACACACATACACACACACACACACACACACACACACACATACACACACACACACACACACACACACACACACACATACACACACACACACACACACACACACACACATACACACACACACACACACACACNCCCCCCAAACTACTCTCCCCACCGCCAAACCCGCCTCGAGACAGAGAGAGAGAGAGAGAGAGACAGAGACAGAGACAGAGACAGAGACAGAGAGCCAGCCAACCAGACAGGCAGCTAGACAAAAGCAAAGAGAGACAAAGAGAAACAAAGAAAGAAACATCGAGGAGACTGACTGACTGACTGACCACATCGAGGGCCGTCAAGAATCCCCCCCCTCGCAGGTCGAAAAGGCCCACCAGAGCTGCAGACAAGAAAGGAAGGAAAGCAGACGTTGACCAAAGGACTTACAAAGAGAATATGAACCTCGCTTCCAGCCTTTTTGACGCAAGAAACTGGGTGGGGGAACTTCCAAATGGACCCCAGAGTTATTCGCAGTTTTATGCTCCTGTAGCTCTCTTTCTGCTTGTCTCACGTCCCATCACTCACCGCCTCTTCGGCTCGCTGAGTGGCTGAACCAGCGATCGTTTGTGAGACAAAATGACACCCCCGATTTTTTCTTTTCTGACCCACTGGCTGGAGAGCACTCGAGTGTCTCTCGCATCTTCTCACTCGGTCCATCCATCCATCCATCCTGACCAGACTGCTGCACTAAGTACACGCATGCCTCCTACAAGGGGCCGATCGGTCCTATGTGAAATTTTTTTCTCTGGCAGCAAGGAATGCAGACCCTTGCAAACAGGCATGCAGAGCTCCATGAGGCCTTTCCCAGCTCAGAGTCTCTGCCTATGGCCTAGATTCCCTACAGAGAAAGAAAGACCCACCGTCCAGTTTTCTGTCAACAGGCCCGTCACAGAGCATCAGCAGACCCGCCAGAACCTCCAAAGTCTCCACCGTCCTGCAGCAGCAAAATCAGGCATCAAGCAGGGATGGGAGACGAGCAGAGCCGGTAGATCGATCCACGCAGCCATACAGATAAAAAAGGATGACAGGAAGGCTGAAGCCGCGAAAGCGAAAAGAGAAGAAGCGAGTGAGGAAGCAAATTTGAGTGAGAAGCGGAGAAAGAAAAAGAAGCGTGTATGCCCGAACACGCCCACCAATCTACACACACACACACACATGCGCGCGCGCGCGCGCGCACGCATGCACGCACGCACGTACCCACGTACATGAACGTGCAAATGCATGGACATATGCAGATGCACGTACCTACCCTGTCACCTCATTGACTCTCTCGCTGACCTCCTGACCCATTCTGCTCACCCACCCACCCACCCACCCACCTACTCACTCACTCACTAACTTACTCACTCAACGACTCGCTGACCTGCCTAGCCATCCAACGACTCACCCTCTGTTGTCTGTATCGAACACAGCCACTGTCGCCGCAGCCGCCTGCTCCAGATTTTGGTCGAGAACCTCTCGCACCCCCTCACGGTCAAGCCGCAGTGGCTGACCCTTCTGCAAATCCATTGATCCTGTTTGATTTTACTTCATCCTCTTTTCGGTGAAGATGTGCTTCTATCGTAGGTACGTGCTCTAAACATTCATACATACATACATATGTATGTATATATATATACATATATATATATATGTATATGTATATGTATAGGTGCCGCACATGTTCCCCGTGGGGAGGCATTGGACGCTTCGGTTAATTCGAATATAAGCACTCGCATAAAGTTCAAAGGTGAAAGCATGGGCATACCGTGAAAGAAAGCCCATTCACGAATGCAGGGGAGCCTCTAGAAAGGCGCTCTCTACGGTGAGCAACGCATCCATCCATGACCGCATGTAGACGTTTGAAGTCAACTTCCTGACGCACCTTTTTCCACCTGTCGATGCTCTCAAGCGCATTCCAAAAAGGCTCTGCATTGATTCGTGCAGTGAGAATGAAGTATGCAAGATGTTCTGGTCTTGTCTTGTGTGCATTTGTGTGTGTGCATGTATTGATGGATAAAGACTCATAAACAAGTAGGGCATCTCTGGATATTCATCTTTCATCTCTAGTACTGACGGTTTCGCATCTGAAGTGCGCAGTCATCTCCACTCGTAAGGACAAATCGTCCAGGGATAGACTGAGAAACCCCCATGTTGGCGGCTTGCTGTACGCTTCTCCTATTCTCTCAGGCCTTTTTGTCCAATCCTCCTGATTTGACTTGATCTCGAACCTCGCACCAGAAGACGATCAGCTGACGAAATCTTAATCGTATTGCTTGTTTCCTGATATATATCTACAGGCCTTTTACATGTTCTAAGATTGCACGAAGCCTGTAGAACGTGGATGCGCAGATCGATTGATCTAAGCTATTTCGACCATTGCATGCATGACGGAATCGAAAAACCCAACCTGGCACAAATTTGACAAAAAACGAGTACAAACCGGACGTGTATCGGTAGGAGAAGGTCAATTTTCGCTCGCAGTGCGCTTTTCCGTGCTGCTGCATGCACATGTGCACATTGCAACAATTATGCATGCAAGTATATATATATATATATATATATATAGCCGTGCATCATCGTACATCGCGATCGACAACAAACAACATGCTTATGGAGTCTCAATTCTACTGAACTACGATCAACTGCTGTCACCCCACCCGTCTATATTGGTGCTGAATCAGACCTACTAAGGTCTACACGGTCTTTCTCGGCAACTTGATCCGTCTACTGCGAGTTTGTTGACATGCAGCCGCCGGTTGCAACGGCAGAGGAAGGGTCCTCCGACGGTCCCCTCCGACAGATCGTTCGTCGGGCCCTGGAGAGGCAAGACAAACAGATGACAGACAGACTGCTGCATCGGCTGGAGCGCTTCGTTGACACCCAGAAGCAGGACGGCAGGCTGCGCAGGAAGCAAATGGAAATGGATGCCAAATTTGCAGAAAGGCGAAGAAAGAGGATCGAGAGACATATGCAAGTGAACACTCAGTATCAGACCCACTCGCCACGAATTCCCTCACCTTCTGCTACGTCTTTCAAGGACGATCGAGCCGCCTCTGGAAAGATTACGAAGCAGACGGGCCTGCCAGCAGGTGAGTTGAATTCCGTTGGGGCTGTATATATGTGTATTCATGTATAACTGCGTTTGTGCATGTTCTGTACTTAGAGAGGGCGCATACAAATTCGCTTGATCTCTGACTGAAACAATCACACCACAATCGTCTAACTTCAACTGGGTGTATATCCAAACAGCTGTCTGACTGACAAGCTGTCTGAGCGAGTGGATGCCTCAGAGACTTACTGACCGCAATGGACATGCAGTTCCGTCCTCTCCAATAAAAATATTTACTTTCAAAATGAAGGGCAAGTGAACTAGTGGCTTTCAAAACCCGGTGGCAAGCAAACCATGGAAACGGGACTAAGACAAAAAGTAGACATGAAAACGCAGCGAAACAGCTGGGAAGAGAGGGAGGGTGCATGGGCTTCAGAGGCGAAAGCGCAGTATTGTTTCGTATTTTGGTCCTATAACCGCGCCTACGGTAGATGCGCCAGAGAAACATAGAGACACGTAGAGCGACAGATATATGGGCACAGACCGAAAAATACAGATAGACGCAGGCAGATAGAGACACCACAGACAAAGATCTGCAGGCACAGACAGAAGCAGGAGAAGGGAAAGAGACAGACACAGACGCAGACACAGATAGAGACAGGTAGAGAGGTAGAGACAGACGCAGACACAGACACAGACACAGACGCAGACACAGACGCAGACGCAGA
Organism: Chromera velia; assembly: GCA_018398765.1. Lineage (NCBI taxonomy): Eukaryota > Chromeraceae > Chromera > Chromera velia. The sequence goes on from JAHBMJ010001798.1 coordinate 19,340, forward strand.
CACAGATAGAGACAGGTAGAGACAGGTAGAGACAGACGCAGACACAGACACAGACGCAGACACAGACGCAGACACAGATAGAGACAGGTAGAGACAGACGCAGACACAGACACAGACACAGACACAGACGCAAACACAGACAGACAGACACAGACGCAGACGCAGACACAGATAGAGATAGAGACAGGTAGAGACAGACGCAGACACAGACGCAGGCACAGACACAGACACAGACAGACGCAGACACAGACGCAGACGCAGGCACAGATAGAGACGGGTAGAGACAGACACAGACACAGACACAGACACAGACGCAGACACAGATAGAGACAGGTAGAGATAGACACAGACACAGACACAGACAGACGCAGACACAGACGCAGACGCAGACACAGATAGAGACAGGTAGAGACAGACGCAGACACAGACACAGACGCAGACGCAGACACAGATAGAGACAGGTAGAGACAGACGCAGACACAGACACAGACACAGACGCAAACACAGACAGACAGACACAGACGCAGACGCAGACACAGATAGAGATAGAGACAGGTAGAGACAGACGCAGACACAGACGCAGACGCAGACACAGATAGAGACAGACACAGACACAGACACAGACAGACGCAGACACAGACGCAGGCACAGACACAGATAGAGACAGGTAGAGACAGACGCAGACACAGACACAGACGCAGACGCAGACACAGACACAGACACAAACACAGACACAGACAGACGCAGACACAGACGCAGACGCAGACACAGATAGAGACAGGTAGAGACAGACGCAGACAGAGACGCAGATGCAGACACAGACAGAGACAGGTAGAGACAGGTAGAGACAGACGCAGACACAGACGCAGACGCAGACACAGATAGAGACAGGTAGAGACAGACGCAGACGCAGACACAGACACAGACGCAGACACAAACACAGACAGACAGACACAGATACACGGACAGACAGACCAACACCGGCAGAAAGGGCATGCACGCAGGCGGCGCAGGCAGCACACACTTTGATCGACACACACATAGACGGAAAGGTGGATTGGTCGAAACAGGAGTGCACAGACACGTGCGTTGACATGCAAGCAGGTTACAGACACAGACTGCAGACGCACCCCTCCCCTCCGGTGTTTGCAGATGTGCCCGCCGTTGAGAAGACAGAGAACGAGAAAAGATGCCACACCACCCCAAGCCCGAGATCTGCAGATGCGGCCCTGCGCCGGCTCTCTACTCTGCCGCCCATGGAAGCTGCTTTTCGGCGTCGAGAGCAGGCAAACGCTGTATTGTCGAGAGGTGGAGAATCGAAAAGCAGTGCTCGGCCGTTTGGGGGCAGGGTGTCGTTGACAGGAAGAGGAACACGAGCGTCGAGCATCGTTGCCGGTTTTCGAGAGGCGCGGCCGTTCCTTGGAAGTGCCGGGAGAGAAAGGGCAGTGGTGGAGGGTGTTTTTCAACTTGCCAGAAGGGCAGGACAGAGCTCAACAGATGAACACGTGTTTCGGATCCGCAGCAGCCGTGCGAGGTCAGTGCATGCATCGAGCTGCATGCTCCTAGTACATGGAAAGAGACTGTATGTAAAGCACAAAGGGATGGTGAGTAAACGATTCTGTCTACCACTGGCACTCAATAACTAATTAGTCTTCCGCGTGCTCCTTCGGCATCAGGTGCGTGAGAGAAGTCAGTTTTGTAACACGCTCCTATCCGGAGGACTGTGACGTACCGGAGTTTTTCTTTTCGTTCTTGGGTGCGAATTCCTTTGTTCTGGTAGGGCATGGATCTGTAAGGCTCTAGAATTTGTCGGTGTTACTGATGGTCACTAAAACCGTCAGACAGTCATTGAAAAGAGCAAAGCGCAAGGGGTGTTTTCAACTAGGTTTTCAAAAGTTCCTCCCTTTTTCTCTCCGTGTATGCATGCATGTTTGAATCTTTGCGTGCAGAGAGGTGCTTTCCCGACAGTAGTGAGGTGATAAAGGATGCTAGCACTGCCCGCACTGCATGCTTCTTAAAGAATGAATTCAAAATTTTAAACCAACTTTTTTTCTAGTATGTTTGCAGAATTACTATGTAATCTTTTATATTTTTCATCAAAGTTTGTTCTAATCTAGTTGCTAATTAATGTACTTTGCCAGAACTTGGAATTAATATGAAAAACTAGATGAAGAAGCAACACTAGCAGATTTTAAAGTCATAATACAGTTTAATACTTAGCTAGGTTCATGTGTTTTACTTCAATTTTAGACCCGAATACTATAGCTTTGATACGATCATATTACGATGATACTACTAGTCATACTAAGAAAACTTGACATAAAATTTTAAGTAATTAAGTGCACCAGATGTTCTAAAAAAATTACTAGAAGACTTTAAAAAGAAAAGAATTTAACTAATAAATAATAATAACATAGAAGTTGAAAGTTAAAACGGCGAATAATAAAGTGTTTAGTAAAATTTTTAAAGCTATAGCTATAACTAGAACTATATAGTGCTAGATGTGGAGTGACTTAGAAGCTAGCTTAGAAGACTAACTAGAAGTTTAGAACATCAATCTTACTATTCTCAGCAGCAGTATTCTGTCTGATTTTATCATATCTCTAGTATGAAGTGTATAAAAACTTCGATTACATACATGCATATATGATGTATTCTACTAGTCTGCCAATAACAGTGACATGATCTGGTCTGAAACGGATATTGAATCTCAGTTAAATTAATAACGGTGAAAACTAACAGACGGGGGGGGGGAGGACTCAGGGCCACTCAACCCATCATAAAATATCAATATATATTGTAAACATTTTATATGAGTCACAGATTTATTATAATGACAATTTACACTGCTATGCTTTTAAACATTTTCAACGTACTGAGATTTTGTGATCGAGTGACTTTGTAAATATTTCTTAGCCCTCCTCGTCACTTTCGTCGTAGTTGCCAAGAGACGATCCCACTGCTCCTCCGCCTGCAGCGTCGTCGGAGACGTATGCAGCCCTGCCTCCGATGAATGCAAAGGCAAAGTCATCGAAGTCATCGTCAGTGTCCGTCTCTGGTTCAACCTCAACTCTCTGAAGCTCAATCTCAGCCTCACTCTCAGCGTCATTCCCCTGAACCCCCAAAGGGGAAGCTGAGAGCGGAGACACTGTTTTATTCTCCCCATTTTCGTGAGGCAGTGGTGGGGCAGGAGAGTTTTGGCGCTCCGCCCCCCCATTCGAAATGCCTTCCATTGGAGACAGAACGGTCTCCTCAAAGGGGAGGGGGGGCTGAGGGGGTGAGGCGGGGGGGCTGCCCATCGAAGCCTCAGACGAAGACTCACTACGGCCTTCTCCCTCCGCTGATTTCTGAAAGTGTACAGACTTACCAGGGGACTCTTTCCTCTTTTTTTGCCCCACCTGACGATGCAGGACAGACGGTTTCGGAGGAGCCTCCTCTTTGATCACTGCTGCAAGGGGACTGGAAGCAGACGGACGCAACAGCTCTTCGCCCTTATCGACCTGCTTTTGTTTTTGCACGTCTTTTGGTTGGCTCTGCTGCAACTTCTCCTCAACTTGCCCTTCATACTCGACACCGAAGGCCTCGTTGGTTTTTTCCTTCCTCTCCTTCTTCGCTGGATTCGTGTCCGCAGCAACGGAAGAGAACCCTGCAGGACCTGGACGCAGGGAGGGAAGTTCAGGGAGGGGGGGGAGCTGGTGCAGGTGGTTCTGCATAGGGCACCTGTGCATCCCGCCTCGGCGGTGCCCCATTGATACTGCTCGCATACCCACCGTTCCCCCTCTCTTTGACCCCTGTGACCCCTCTGGAGGCTGCTTGGGGGGCCGCATACCTCCCCTCATCCCCCCCTGTTGCTGTTGAAGGGTCTCTGTCTCAGACGTCGGAGAGGGTGTTGAGGCAGTGGTGATGGAAGACGAGAAAGAGACCATCGGATGGGCTGTTGGGACCTGCTTTGTCTCTGTTTGCGTGCAGAGCTTTCCAGAGGGTGAGGGCGAGGCTGCGACAGGGTGTGAGCAGACCCTTGGGGGTACAGAGGGAAGTGCAACGGCCTGGCCCGGTGCATTTTTATTGACTTCACACAGTTGCTGCTGCGTTGGTGGAACCCCAGCCTCATCCAGACCTTTCCGTTGCTGCTGCTGCTGCTGCTGCAGGGTAGTGGAGGAAGTCTGGTGTGAAGAGGGCGACGGGGAAAGGGAAAGGGAGGCAGGAGGAGCCCACAGAACTGTTGCAGATATAGGCTGGAGAGACGACTGTAGTCGAGGAAGATTTGTTTGATTTTGTCTTGGGTTCTTTTCTCTCCCTTTTTTCTTTCCCCCCACGACTCCTCCTAGGCCTTTTGTCTTTGTTGTTGCTCTTTTCTCTTCATCTCCTTCTGCTGTGGTCAAGGTCAAGTGACCCAGAGAGAGCGAGGGCACTCGCGAAATGACTTTCTCTTTGGATTTCCTGGACGACTCTTGCCCGTCCCCTGCCCCCCCCAGATCATTCTCTTCTCCCCCTACTCTACAACAGTTGGACTTCGTTCCCTCTTCTTGAGATGGATTTACCACACCAACAGGTTTGTCAGAGGCCGAATGGGAAGTCCAGGGAAAGTCTTGAGAAGCCACGCAGACAGGGGTAGTCCCGGGGGGATAGCAAAGGGGGGCGGTGGCTCCCTTTGTTTCCTCCAAATCTTTCCCTGGCTTGCTCTCACTGTCGGAAGAGACAGCGGACAAAGAGGGGACAGACTCTGCACTGCAGAAAGAAACAAACCCAAGAAGGACCCATGAGTTCAAGAAAAAATGAAAGCCAGAGAATTCTTTCCGCAGACAGACAGACAGACAGACAGACAGACAGACTATGTACACAGACAGACAGATGACACAGACAGGCAGAGAGAAGAGGAACTCCCGCAACGAAATCGACGTACAAAAAAGACGACAGACGGGCAGACACTCTGATAAACTTCTTCCTGACATGTGGATGAGAGAGAAGGAAACATAATCTTCAATGACAAAGAAAGAAGAGACACGGACACAGAGAAAGAAACAGAGGGAAACCAACACACACCCCCCCCCACACACACACACACATACACACACACATACACACACACACACACACACACACACACACACAGAGAGAGAGAGAGAGAGAGAGAGAGAGCCCGAAAGAGCGAGGAGAAAACAGATGATTAGAGAAGCACAGACAAATTTTGACAAAAACAGCTCAGAAAATCAAACTTGAAACAAGAGACATGTCCACTAAAGCTGAATGTACCACTAAAGCTGAATGTACGCATACATCGTCATTTGATCAACCACACAGAATGACTGCTCTCTGACTCACCTTTTCTGTCCGGCTCTTCCTGGATCCATTAAACTCTCCTCTCCTGCCCTACGCTCTTTCTGTTCACATTCCTTCAGATGGAGCCTCCTCGTACTCTTGCGAGGGTTTTTCACAGACATGCAAGCAGGGGGTGCCTCTTTCAGGGAGGCTGTGTGCTTGGGTGCGCCCTTCTCTTTTTCTTCACCTTTTCCCCCCTTCTCCCCCTCCCTTTCAACCACCCGACCAGTCGCCCCTGTTGAAGACGTCACGGCTGCTATTGTCGCAGCAGCAGACAGTGATAGGGAAAGGTCGGATGCACCGGGATGACCGGCAGCCCCGGCGCCGCCACATTCACGGAGACGTAATTCTGCAATGGCAAGGCGATGGGACTTGAAGCCCAACTGCTCCCCCAGCAGTTTGGCCCGTCTTGCTTCCTTTCGGACTTCGGCTTCGAGTTTTTCTTCCCTCTTTTTGGCACCCTCCAGCTCCTTCGTTCTCTTTTCCAACAAACAGGACAGACGCTCACGTGCGGACTCAGCAAGTGCTAAACGGCGTCGAAGAACGTCTGTTGGATCTGTGACGACAGTCACATTTTCCCCCTGCTTTTCTTTTTCTTTTTCTGCCTCTGGCTGCTGCTGTGAGGTGGCTGTGTTCTTTTGCATGGGTTCATGGTTGGCTGCCCTGCCGGCATGGGCGTTGTTCGTGTGACATGGTGGGTCGGGTGCAGGGTCTGGCTTTTGTTGCAGCAGCATTTGCATCTGCATCTGTGTCTCCCTTTCTCTCTCCTTTTCCATCTGCCTGTTGAGAAGAAGAGTCTGATACTCTCGTTGCAAACGTTCTATCTCTTTGGACATCTCAAAGATGTCAGCCTCTTTTTCAGCCAGCTGCCTGTGCTGAACCTGCAAGAATAACAGAGCAAGTCATGCGGCTCAATCGGCAAAGTCAAAAATGGAGTCGCCAGGAAGCGCAAATGACAAATCTGAACCAACGTCGGATTTCTGTGGAAAGGAGGGTCAACTGAAGAGAAGAAGAATCAATCGCGGAACAATCACTGGCGGGTGATTGAAACTTCTTTTCTTTCGCATCAAACGAACGAGTACAGCACCAGGCCGACCGTCAACCATTCACAGAATCCTACAAACTCTCTCTCTCTCTCTCCCTCTCTCTCTTTCTCTTTCTCTTTCTCTTTCTCTTTCTCTTTCTCTCTCTCTCTCTCTCTCTCT